>UFQX01000335.1:380219-436072 GCA_900497675.1 Arapaima gigas | reverse complement strand
GGGGGGGGGGGTTGCAGGGGGGCACAGGAACAGGGGAGGGTCTCATGGCAGTGATCAATGTGTCTCAGTCGCAATATGAGGTGAGGCCCCAAAGCGTCGCTCCTCGGGTAGGACACATGCACCAGGCAGGGGCAGGAGCGCAGCAGCGGGGGGCCAACGTGGGCGAAGATCCAACACCTCCGCGCGTTTCCGTCCAGCGCCAAACATCTAGTCCTGCTTTTGCGCTTGTTCCAGTCCCTTTTTTACCCACTTTTAACAAGTCTTCCCATGGCAAAGCGCAGACAGTGGACAGACATCCAGACGTTTTTGTATGGTCCTGGGGCTGCGAAGGACACAGCCACCGACCCCGCAGAAGTCCTGCCTGCTGGGCGACAAGCAAAAGGTGAGTTCATTGATGTTTAATGACCTTCTCTACAAGTGGTTGTTTTGGCAGCTGGTTTTGTGACAGTTTGTCTTTCTCCCTCCTTTTTTGTTTTGTTTTGTCTTTAGTTGTGAGTGTCGTGGCCTTTTCACAGGTTGAAGTCTTGTGTGAGGGGCAATTATCAGAGTCCAGAGCGGCAGACGTGCCCCTCAGGGTCAGAGTCCCAGCGCCTCGGCGTGTTTTCTTGCCTTCAGTCTGAGGTCAGCGATGCTCGAGTTCTTGCTGTTGCTCTTAGCGGCGGCCGCCACAGCCGCAGCAGCAGAGGCCGAGTCCGCCAGCGACGCGATTGGGAGTCCGAAGGGAGGGGGCGGGAACATCAGGTAAGGTGCATGGGCCGTCAGGTGAGGGTGCAAGTGGGGATGGGAGTGTGCAACTCCTTCCAGCTGTAGCTGGGCCTGCACCTAGAAAAGAGCCAAACACACACACACTGGGTCACTCACACACTGGTACACCCTCATTGACAGTGCCAACATTGGGCATCATTAAGCAAATATTAACCCAGGCAGGTGTTGAACATATGCATCCTCCAAAATTTTTCTCTCTGCACTTTTCACCTCTCTGTGTCAAAATATACATCCTGATAATGCATTTGAACATTCATTCCTAAGCAGTTAATAGTCTCAACTGTCTCTCTCAGTTCGAAACCTTAAAGTTTTTGTATCCCAATAAACACTAAGATGTCTTCCAACCAGACACTCAAATGCTCATTCTGCTAAGGAATTTTCCCACACAGAACGTATCCAGCTAAATTTTGCATTGACGGAAAGTGATATTTAGAGGCAGGAGTAAATTGTACTAACTACTAGACTACTTCACAGCAGGTGTGTTATTGGAAGGCAGTTACAGCAGAGTGAGGGTGTTGAGGAGCTCAGCATTTAACAGCATGGACTTGTAATCGGAAGGTTTTACGGCTCACTGCCCCATTTCCCTTACTGCTAAACGACCAGCTGGGCATGGAACTTACCCTGAATTACTCCAGTGAAATACCCAGCTTAGACGGATTGTGTGAAGGAATCAGCTGAACGAGCAAAGAATAATGATTCCGCATGTTCTGTGTGTATAATCAAATTCACCAACGGTACCAGAATATCCAGGACACGACCATAACTGCTGCACATCCCACAAAGTCGATAAAGGCCACAAGAAAGCGTTTCATCAAGTTCACCAGAATGTTAACATAAACACTGTCAATTCCCAGAAAAGCCACCCCCTCTGCCCACTGTCATTTATTTCAGTGACTGTCACTGAGCACAAAGCACGGCTGGGGTCTCCAGGTCACATGTTCCAGTGAGTCAGATCATCGGTCCAGTGAATGGCATGGCTAGGACACCAGAACACCTGGTGACGTGACCCTGCTCTCTCACTGCCACAGCACACTGACCAGCACGGGACCTCAGCTGCTGCCAAAACCCCCATCAGCCCACTCGGGTCCCTTATAGCCCCTTTCTTTGCCCCCATGCTAGGTCATCTGCCCGTCCGCACCCTAATTACACACACTTTTTCTTGCCGATGAGCAGAACCATTTCTCACTTGCGGCCCCAAAACAGCAATCGGATCAGAAAACTGTGTGTGTGTGTGTGTGTGTGTGTGTGTGTGTGTGTGTGTGTGTGTGTGTGTGTGTGCACGTAATATCAGCTAGTCCCCAAAATAGAAAAATATACGAGGGCTCGCCCCCTTTCACTAGTCACACTTCCCATCAGCACTTTGGAAGATCAGAACATTATCTGAAATGGTAAAACCCCAGTAGCAAATAGAAAAATGTAGAACAAACCTTTTCTATTTTATTTACCATTTAGTTTTGTAGAGCCATAACACTGTAAGTGGCCTTGGATAAAGGCACTAGCTAAATAAAGACTAATTTGTGTAATTTCATTTTGCCAGTCAATGTCATTTGCTTTAGAGCAGCCATTGGTTGGCACTGTAATACCACCAGAGATCCAGGGTTTGACAGGGACACACCTAATAAACTGAAGCGGTCACTGTCACAAGGCCTCAGCTCATTTTTCTGCCTGTGCTTAACGTCCAGCTTTGTGACGCAGCTGACTTCCATATGTGGGAGTTGAGCTCACAACACTATCCATACAGTCGGCGGACATCATCAAACCCACCATTTGCAAACAGGAGACACGGCTATAACGGCGGAACCAAGTTATGGTAGTGAACACATTGTCATGAACATATTTTTCTGCTGTGACAGTGTGTCAAATATCAAGAATTTTTTTTAACTATTATCATGGTAGTAACTGGCTGAAATGACACGACTTCATCAGCAAATACTATAATGATGGTGATTTAAAGCACCAAAATGTACAACAGGATATGTCTGTATTTTTCCCACACTGTTCTTTTCAGGACATTCAGGAGATTGTAGACATGTTGCCAAGACAAGTTAAATGTGTGTTTCATATGTTTCACAAGTACAGTGACTGTGGTTTACCTGTTGAAATGGCATTCTGAGGGCACCCATGTTGACGTACGGTGCCACTCTGCACGCATCCAAGTGGCTCGCTGTGCCCAGAATAACACCTGCAACACACCATGTGTCAGTGGTGCTCAAAAAAGGACATAAGCTGCTGTTTATGCATCTCTTATATGGTCAGCATGCAAGTTGTGGAACTGTGTAATTTTTTCAACATCCATTCTTAGACAAACGTCCAAAACAAGGCTTTTATCTCACAATAAGACTGAGCGTGAATATTAACGGAGCTTTATTATTCATATATTAGAAACCTTGATGTTCTCAGTTCTATACATCGGAGGGGTGTGTGTGCAGCGGTGTGTACCTTTGTGCATTTGGTTTTCTTGTTTCCTACATTTGGCTCTTCTGTTCTGAAACCAAACCTGTAAAATAACAAACAGGGAAAATGTAAAGAAAGATGCATGAAGGGCTGTGATCTAGTCCTAAAAGTACAAATGTAAAACACACACAGGGAAGTCAGCAGTAAAAGTGTCTCTGCTAATCGGTTTCTCTAGTGAAGAATGAGGGAAAAGGCCTTTTCTGAGGGTTGCATTTCAGTGAAACACGTTTCAAACATACAAATTATCAAGCATTTAAGTCATGTGCGGTTACGTCTGATACATGACAACATGTGAACTGTAATACATTAATATTTTTTATTACAATGTCTTTAATTTGCTTTATAACATAAAGGAGTGCAGCAGCTAAAGACATTTTAATCAAAGATTAAATGAAATAAAACAAAGGATAAAAGAAAGTGTTGCTTAAGGAAAGTGACTTCCTACTGTTATTAATACAAATATTTATAAATAAATATATGCGCCTTCCGACAGAACACATTTGAACACGTTTTTCTTTACATATTTTTCTTTACATGTTTTTCTCAAGTTTTTTGTTGTTCATCTGTTACAGTTTCGTCTCCTATATCGAATTATTGTGCTATTAAACTGCCACGAATCCCAGATCATTTTGATGTAATGTAATGTATATGTTGCTGACAATTTTTCAGGAGGATACTGACATATGAACAAGGTGTTAATAAAAAATAAAAAAGTAAAACAAAGAGATGTATATTATATGTACGACATATGTGTTTTATAAGACATGTATACATGTCACAGTATAGGCATTCGTACGTTATACTTCTAGTAGGTATATACAATAATACAGATTTATAATACAGACCGCCACATTTACATTTAAACTAAACATTTTTAAACATGTAGACATAATGGCAACATTGTACGATTTGAAAACTGGACACTTTGAGAATTAAAAAATCGGAGGCTAAAGAAAGTCCTAAAATTTCAGGGTTTTCATAATGAAGCCGCAGCAGCTATTATTATTATTATTATTATTATTATTATTATTATTATAGTAAAGTTTACATAAATAAGGCCGAAAATTTCCTAAACGCTCAGCAGAAATATTGAGACTCGTGTTACCCATAAATCAAACGTTTTGCAGCCGAGGATCAATTCCAATTATGCCCGAATATGCTAAGTAAAGTGAACGACACTGATTTAGACAGTTATTTCTTCATTAAGGACCACTCAATGATGCGCTTCACAAACGCCCTAATGCGATTTCCTTTTGATTTTTACCAGAGACAGTGAATAATGACATTTAATTTAGCTGTGCGCCACCGACCAGCACATATTGGCGCTAATTGAATTACGCGCCGCTCCTCGCCGGGGCCTCATAACTTTCAATTAGGAGCCGGACAGCTGCTCTCCGCTCCCCGCTCCGCTCTCCTCTCCTCCCCGCTCCCCTCCGCTCCGCAACGCGCCTCCCGCCCGCCGCCGATACACGGCTCCAACTCGCGCCGGACCGTCGCTGCGGACACTTGTCGCTCCGGTGGCCACATCCGCGCGCGCACGAACACACACAGACACACTCACACACGGCAGTTTTTATCTGCCTCCACATGCCATATATATATAATGTCATAAAAGTGGTGCTGGCAGCCGCACCCCCCCCCCAAGTCCTCCCCATTAGGTGCGTAACGCCCGTACCCCTCGGAAAGATTGAATTATTTCTAATACATTTTTATGGGGACAGTACATCAAACTGGGGGCGGATATTAGGAAGGGCGACACGGCGACAGGAGACGGTGTCCCCGGCAGCGACGCCTCCGTCTCCTCGCTCCTTCTTTCCCCAATTCGGTGGCTGGAAGAATAAGCGTGTAAAATGCAATAATAAAACAAGAATAATAATGTTACACTCGTAACGAGCGCCACCGTGCTTTTCCCCGAAGTCCTCGCCTTAAAAGGATAATAAAGAGCGCCGTGTTAGTAAAGAAATAACCGCAATGGCAGTTTTTAAAAAATGTCCCCAAATCGCGTGAAGACGCACGAGCGCGCAGACAGGGCGCACAGATAAAATAAGTCTTTATAATGTGCTGCATGACAACAGAAAGGCCCGCTGAAAAGTACATTAAATCTAGTGTATAAATTTTCATGGTAACACGACAATAATGAATATAATCTGAATGTCACAATAATTTTGGAGCCGTGTTTTTACATGAGGCCTCCGCGCCGTCTCACGCACTTTATAAACTGACATTAATAGGATCTCCGGACAGTAGAAATTTATTGCAGACATTCGTCGTCATCGTATTGTGTTTTTTCGAATGATCATTCTTCTTTATCAATGTTATTCTAATAGTTATGATTAAATTTTATTCCATGGCGAAAGAACCAAAAATGCCGTATAATGTTTGAAAAACGGAGTAGTTTATGGATCAAAATTAATAATATGTTTCAGTGATTCCATTTGGCGAAAGTATAATGTGTTTCCTCGTCGAGATCACGACCGCATGTAAATAAATATCTGGCAGGCTGAAGCCAGAATCTGCGTCCAGAAATAATAGGAAATAATCGATGAAGTTATGGATAATATTTTAATGAGCATCGTCAGTGTCGAATGTGCAGGATTTGCACTCCATTACAGGTGCGGGATTTAATCACATTTCCCTGACACTAGTGCGTGTTTGTGCGTGTGCGTATGTGTGCGCAAGTGCGTGCGAGTGTGTGTGTGCAAATATATGACATAAAAATATAAGGAAGACCCTAATGCACGATTTAATAGATTGCTATTTTTTTCAGCTGTTTCCATTATTTCCCCTGTTTTGTGAGCCCACTCGCTATATGTTGGTTTTATGTTACACACCTTGCTCAGGTGCGTTCCCCGCTACACACGTGCTACGCGCCGACACATCACTCATGACTCACATACGCGATGAATACATCATCCCTGAGGCTCCCTTGCAGTTACACTGAACCACTCACCCCCCTGAGCCACATCCTGCCCTAGCAGCACTGAGTCGGGTATTTACCCTGAACTGCCCCCGTAAAAATACCCTGCTGTATTTAAGAATAAATCATTGCAAAGCTGCACACCTAACATTGTAGGTCACCTGGGACCAAAGCATCAGCTAAACGAAGACAAGTACTGACAATAACATGAATTGTAATAACAATGAAACAGCATGAATAATAATAATAATAATAATAATAATAATAATAATAATAATAACAATGGCTACCTGTACCCGGGCCTCGGACAGCCCCAGCCTTTGGCTCAGCTCCTCTCTCATGAAGGCATCCGGATAGTGAGTCTCATCAAACAGTCTTTCCAGTTCGTTCAGCTGCTCCAGAGTAAAATTCGTTCTACTCCTCCTCTGTTTCAGTTTGCTCTGCGCATCTTCATCCTCGGATTTCACTTCTTCCTTCTTCTCCTTGCATTCATAGATCCCTGCAGGAGCAGATCGCTTGTTAATAAAAGTTCCTCGGCACTTTGGGGTATGAGGCCTAGAAAAGCGGCCGAGTTGCTGACGGACACGTCTGTTTGGACTGTGGGGAACTCAGAAGAAGAGTGAGCTACTGAAAAGTGCAAAGAACTGTCAAATAAGTGGGAAAAGACCCGAGGAAGAAGCGTGAACAGCTGTGAAAGAGATGTAAGGATCTGTGAAGCACCGTGAAGGAGCATGAAGACGTGCGAAGAAATGAGAAGTGAACAAGGAGAATTTTGAAAAATGGAGGAGATCTGTGAACTGAGAACTATAAAAAGTGTGATGAGCTGAGAAAACTGAGGAGAACCGCGTGCGCAATTTTTCAGTTTTTTTTCCAGTTTTGTGTAGAACAGATTAAGTTTTTATATTTTGGCCGCTAAATCCAGGATAGTTCCCTGCATAAATATAGGGTTGTAAAAATAGTGTGCGTTTTAAGGAGTAAAATATTTTAATCATTTTCCCAGGCTATTGGTTGTAACCAAACTCAAAACCGGCACTGATTAAAATAAAATTTGGAACCTGTTTAACACCAAAAAGTACTGTTTAGCATTGTACACACATATGGCTCGAATCATAAATATAACATAAATTCTAAAAAATGTTCACGATGAATACTGGACCACATAGTTACTCTTATATAAATAAATAAAAACATTCACCTGCACGTGCAAAACATCGATTCAGTTTCCATTGACTTCATTCATCTAACAGCTATTCAGCAGCATTTAAATGCTCTTAACTATATTTATAAAAGAAAAGCGTTAACGTATTTATCACGTATTTATCGTCGTAATTTTTTGCAATAATTCTTAGACGTCCTTTTAATAACTGTGGTTTATTTAACTTTCTGCAGATGTTACGGCACAGCGGAACAAACACTACATCTCGGTGTGTTTTTGTAAACGGTGCACTGATTCACGGGCTGCACCTGTAACCCACTTCTAACATTTAAATATTTTTTTCCCGTTTCGCACATTGTCCGCTTTTAATTTACTGCAATTTTGATTTTTTGACACAGTTATTTTGGCGTGTCTTTTTTCCTCTTTAGGCCTGTTCGTGTGGATAAATATTAAACATCTCATCATGCTAAAGCATGTGCGCACTTACAAACTGCCCGCGGCAAAAAGAATGCAATACTTCACATCAATGTTATGAGTCGCACAATGGAAATAAAACACAGACTTGTCCGTGCAAAACTGCATCAAATCGGGAAAAAAACTGCCCGCCACGCACAGAGTGGAAACGAAACAGGACGCCTGCTTCTAAATAAGGTGGACAAAAAAGCGAATTTGACATTTGTGTGTTGAAAATATATTTTCTACCGCAAATAACGGGCGACCACCCAGTCGGGATGCTGGAGCCACCGACCAGCACGCGTTGCGCGTTCACGCGGGAGCCCAAGTAAGAAGGAGAAGTTACCTTCGGACGCCCTGGTCACGCCGAAGTCCTTCATCTTGTCCTTGTCCAGCTCGATGTGCTCTTTGAAGAGGTGAACGGGGCAGTGCGGGCTGCTCTCGGTCACGTCCGGCAGGCTGCCCTCCGGGTGGCCCAGCTCCCGGGCCCTGGCCAAGCCGCTCTCCAGAACTTCCCTGTACGTGATGCCCTCCTTGGCGCCCTCCTTCGTCTTCTGGTCGAAGGATTTGGACACGAACGCCGTCAGTTCTTCCATGGCTCTCTGCGCAAATCCACGGTGAAGCGCGTTTGCTGCGGACCTGCGGGCTCCTCGCGGGCGGCGACGGCGCTGCTGCTCGGGCTGCTGCTGCACAAGGCTCGGGTCGCTGCTGCTCTTACGTGTGCGCGCGCGGGCGGGTGTGTGTGTGCGCGCCCGTGTGTGTGTGTGTGTGCATGTGTGTGTGTGTTTTTGGAGATCACACTATTTATACACGGCTACCCCCGGCCCGGCCCCCACCCCCGTGTCTGGAGCAATTACAGGAGACCCCCTCCGCTGCTCCCATACAACTTTCAGCACGTGTCCCAAGTCAATGCAGGGGGGCGCAGAGGCGGCTAATTTAATTATAATTCATTAAGAAAACGACAGTGGCGGAGCGCTTGTGGGTCGTCGCGCGGACGATCGCTCTTTTTGCCTCGATTTAACCGTCATCGCTTCCGACCGAGGTCCACACTGGAACTATGGGAAGGAAGATGAGCAGCTCACGGCGGCGACGATGATGCTCAACATGGCGCCTTTCATATAAGTATTAAAGTTAAAGTTTACATTACCCAAGTGACGGGCGAAAACTTAACTGTAAGTGACATTTGCTCGAAGGAGTAGAAAAAAATACCTTCCTTCATTGGTTTTACTAACTATATAGTTAATTAAATACACATTTATCAGGAAGAGGGCGAACATTAGATGCAAAATGAAGAAACAGTCTTTAACTATTATAGTTTGTTGTGAAATATGTGAGATAAGTTGATGTTAATATAAATCTTAAAATAGCAAATGCGTGTGTGTGAGAGAGAGAGAGAGAGAGAGAGAGCGAGAGAGAGAGAGCGAGCAAAGCTGATTTCTCTCTAAGTGCGGGCTTTATACTGTATAAATTTATTGCTTTTACAACCAGGTATATACATGCTATCTGTGTGTGTTATTTTTTGGAAAAATCGTTTACGGCTGCAGGTGCGAGTCTGATGCTCCATCTTCGTGTGACGATGAACTGTGAAATTTGCATTTTCCGGGATCATAAGTGGAGTAGTGGCATAAACAACTTCCCAGTTTCAGATATTTATGAATTTGCGTTCAGGTGCAAATGTTGTGAAAATTTCATAGCTTTTTCTTTGTCTGGATAATAACTGTAAATTATTGCGCGCAACGTGTGCGACATTGGGAAAGAAATGGCTGAGAACTTAAAATAAATAAGCGCTTATTGATGTGCGTTTTGTCCTTTATGTTTCTTGTAATTTTTCTTTTAGAAAATTATTTTTTTACAGCCTTTCTTTTTAGCCGAGATTAAAAACAAAATTCCTGAGTGTATTCGCTCGTGCTCCGCGCTTTGACCTGCGATTTGGTTTTACGCTTTGCTGTTTTGTCACTCCCTTTTACTCATTTAATGTGTCACTACTTGTGTTTTGCACTATGTGCTCTATGTCATTTAAACGATTTTAATTTTGAACTTTCTTTATATAGTTATGATAAATATACTGATGAATATTTTTTGAGTGATTTCAAAGCATATTTTTCCAGTATCTGCTTTCCGGACCCCACTCCAGGCGACTTTAACGCCAACGGTTAACGGTTCCGGTTGTTTTCTGTTTTTGCTCCTCTATTTTCTCCCGTTGCCCGTTTAAGGAATGTGCAGTTTGACCATGTAATACAGTATAGTACAGTACAGTATACTGTAGTACAGTAACAGTAACAGCGGTTCCTACTGTCACATCTGTCTTTCAGGAAAACTCAAGATCATGAACTTTAACGCAATCTCTCTAAGGGCAGATCACCGTTAAAATATTCAGATGTAAACACGGAAACAGGAAAATTCTACATAAAATATATAAAGAATGCTAATATATTTGCACGTCTAATATTCCGTTGATTAGCATTTGCGGTTTCCACCTGTGCGTTTCTCCTTCGCACTTTTCCGCCCTGAATGTGCAGTTAGTCTGTCTGTAAGGAGTCAAAAGCGACTCGCGAACTTGGTGTCATTAACGGGCTGTCAAAGTGCGGGAAGGAGGACAGTAGGCTTTGGGGTCGCAGGCCTGGCACGAGCGATTTGCGTCCGTTTCCTCGTCCGCACACTTTTAAATAAGCGGAGCCGGACAGCGGGCTGCTCTGTCTTAAGTTCGGCAGCGAGTGAACGCGGGCGGTTGCGAAATGTTATTCGCAAATATCCGTCAGAGTCGCGCTGCGCTTAAAGGCGAGCAGCACGCGCTGAAAGGTCGACGACGCGCGCGTGACCCTTTGTTCGGCGCCACTCGCTCGCAGGTGCCTGGAAACCTGCAGCTCGGCGCGCGCCCGCGTTGGGTTTGGGCGCGCGCGACTCGCGGAGGCGCGCTGACTGACGACGACGTGATTGGTGGAGATTTATTTGATCAGACGAGACTGACCACTCAGCGCGCCGGAAAACAAGGTACCCGCCTATTATTGTTCGCGCTTTGACCGCGGCGCCAGCCGTCAGCGAGGCCCCCCGTGGCAGCGCGGAGGAGCGCGAGAGGAGCGTGAGAGCGGCGCCTGTACGTACAGTAAAGCCGAAGCTCGCGGCCTTGTGCACGTTTTATATTCATTATTTTTATTTTGTCAGTAAGCTATTTCGAGGTGCATTTTATTCGATGGCCCAGCAAATGAGAGGTGTGAGAAAGAACAGAGTCCGGACCGCTCGACAGCTCACACTTTACACACACTTTACACACACTTTACACACACGTTTCTCCGTCTATCGGTCCACACGACAGCAATATTTCACTGCGCAAATCGTTACTGAAGACATTCGCCCTGAGTGAAGATCTCAACAAAAAAGTTCACGGCATGTTGTATTTCGACAAAGTAAAGAATTCTATGTTTGTGAAGTTATGTGTCCACATTAATTATTTAACCATTTTATAAACATTACGCGCCTAACACGAGTTTTATCCCCGTTTGGTCAGGAATAAACGTTTCAGGATGCATGTAAAATATGTGTGAAATGACTGATGATTCGTGTCCAATTAATATAATTTGATTCACGGACTTACTGTGCTTTTGCAGTAGTTTTACCTCACGACTGACGACACCGTGCACAATAAAAGCAGGAGTGAGCAGTTCACGTGCTGTGCGTCACCCAGCCCACAAAAGGCAATTTATACCGTCGATTAATATGATCTTATAGTTTAACACTGACGGAGTAAATTCTCGGACGCTATTGTTCAGATGCCTCTTGCCAGTGGTGCCCTGTTTTAAGATGATTATTAATTTACACAAAAGGACAACATATTACACTTAAGACTTTTTTTAATTACTGGTTTTTCCTGTTAAATCTCAGGCTGCGTGTGCACAGTACATATCACTAAAAACAACCATCTATAAAATGTGAGATATTCGTGATGTATGAAATGGTTGATGTTTTAAACAACTTGGTGCAACAGGAGGAGCCATTTGCGATTAACTGTTTTGTTTTATCTGTATGAAACCGGGAGTGTGTTTCTGTGCGGGTTTTGGGGTTCATTCCCCTCCTCTTACAGCCAGCTGCCTCTTTAAAGCCACCCGGCCGCAAACAGCTGGTGCTGCAGAGCGGGTCGCACTTCCGGTTCTGGCTGCGGGATTTTTTTTTTGATTATTCTCTCTAGTTCACTACATTAGTTAGCCTTCTTATAATTTAATACACCCATATTTTGTTTGTACTTTTTCCACATGACTGTGGGTGTTATTTGTTCTAATTTGTTCGTTTGTTTGAGGCACAGCTGGGCGTTTTGCACAGTTAAATTGCACAGGTTATTAAATGGAGTGGAAATGAATTTTTCGATAGAACTCCGAGGCAAACTTGAAAAATGTCTCGGAAGCATTTGAGGTCAAATTAATCGTTGTTTCTATGTCAAACTTTCACTGGGAATATTTCAGATTTTTACTCCGATCATTAGTAGCCCGGTGAAACGCAGCAGTTATAATCTCCATACGGCAAAACTAACACTCCACAAAATATCTGTAATAGAATATTTTATGACCAAACTAATATAATTGAATAAAATATTTAGATACACGCATTTTATAGCATCTGTCCAAACAATGATTGTATGTGTTGTATTGACAATTATAGAATGCCAAGTCCAAGTTACTAGTTCTAAATATAATTTAACATCTAAAATGTAACGAGCAGTTGGGGAGGTCAATATGTTGTTTTTTTTTTTGCTTACATCATGCACAGATCTACAGATCTATTGTGCATTTTGTTATTGTAATAATTTACTTGTTTCACTTTAAACAAACTTGGTCTGAGGAACAATTTTAAAATGTAGCTGAATGGTGGAATTTAATGCTTTTACAAGCAAATGTTGGAGTGATTTTTGGGACAGACTTCCTGCTTAAGGGAAAAAATGGGACTGTGTTAAATATCCACCGAATGTACAATACTGTATATGAGCGCAAGTAAATTGCTGTGTTTTGAATAATCACACGACTTCTTACACGCTGGCTAAAAACAAGTAACTATCTTTCCTTTTATATTATTCATGTTATGTGATGTTAAGTGAAGTTCTCACAGGGACCAGAGGGAGTTAAATAACTACAGGGGCCGTATAAAAGCTTCATGGATGACTACTGTTAAAGGTACATAAAATGTCAGATTCAGTGACAATCATGGAATTGCTTACAGCTTTTCTATCCACAATAATCCTTATGACTATTTTGTGCCGGTCAGTTTTCTCGTGATGGCAACACTGCAGAATCATAAACAGTGTCTGTGGTGAGCATTATGCTGAGCCCAGATCTTTGGGTGTGGAGTTCTTTACATCTCTCAAACAGCACTGTGCTGATGCTTGTATACTGTGTGCTGTTGAACAGTCAAGTCAAAATTTGCAGTAGTAAAAATTTTAATATCTCTCAGAAGACTTCTGATGGCTGACTAAGGAGTAGGGGAGTCAAACACACACCATGCTGTCTCCTCGCTTTTTGGACCCTCCCAGGAACACAGCATTGCAAAACACTACATTAGGTTCATGTGGTATTTAGCTAGTTCTGTAGGGCCCTGTCTATAAAGGTCTTAAGGAAGGCTGTCTCAGATTAAAGGTAAATAAGCAAGTCATTTTTTTAATTTAGTAAAATGCTGTTTTACCAAGACAGCAAGTGCTATTTAACATCAGTAGACAAAAATACCCAGAGGCATTAGGTTTATTCCTTTCACCCAAAATTTTTGTTCTTTTCTTGTTTTGATTATTGCCATGGACCAAATGCTTCATCTCTGACTTCATTTTAAGAGAAAGATGTCATAGGCCACAGAAATATACAATGCAAATTTTTATGTATAAGGCGACAGATATAGAAGATTACTTGAATGCCCCAGCAGGCAACTGAGGAGAGGAAAACAAAAAAACTCCCATCTATGAGGAAGAGGAGAAAAATAAACCTCTGAGGAGCCACGTAACAGTGGCTGCCGACCCCTCCTGGGCATGACACTCTGAAATGCATATATTTACCATACTGGTCCTTTTCACAGCAAATAGCCCACACATGGACACAAATACAGACGTGTATTTATTTGTGAATTTCTGACATATTCATAGTGACAAACACTGGAATGTACACATGGTAGAGGTACATGTGTGGTGGCAAGTAAACATGGCTTAAAGATGACAAAAGACCCACAATGCCTTACAAACGGCCAAAATTGCCCTTGTTCAGGGGCAGCAAGAGAAGAGCATGTCACTGTGTATTCTGGGTAATTATCGCCTCTCCGGCTGTGCTTTTGAAGATCCCCACTCTGTACGCCTGCAGCAGGGGAGGCTCAGCTGCTCCGCATAAAACACAGTGTTAGGTTCTACTCTGAGACTACAGAGTAGCTATAACAGTTTGCAGATCCTTTGAGACAATACAGGGGGTCCAAACCTACTAAAACATTTACCCACAGTAACTCGCAGTTCAGTGTTCTTACCCTTTAACTCATTTTGCCAGTTTGGGTTCACCTGCTGTTTCTTTCTTGATGTTTCTCTACGTCGGCTCTGGAGGCCAGAGAGTCCCATTGTTCCTGAAAAGAGCCACACGAGGAGAACGATGAGGAAGTCGTGCTGAGGGATGCCTCCTATTGCTCTTTGATTCTCTATTAGATTATGCATGTTTTGTTGTCCCTCTTTTCAGCAGATTATCTGGCTTGTTGCACAATTACTCAGACATGAGTGTAGATAAGTCATTTTAAGCACTCTTTGTCACATGCAATTCCTTTCTCTGTGCGAAGGTCCTTTAATGCCTCATTTTTAAAGGCTCTGTCAGTAATTTCTGTCATAATTTTTTGTCTTGCATTCCAGCTGTTGATAACTGCTGTCCTCCATGGTGCAAACTGGTGTGAAAAAGGTGCCTGGAGACCCGCACACCAAGCCGCATGAAGAAAGACATGGTTGCAGTTTGGTCCTGAGACACAGCTCAGGTCCCCTTTGCATTCTCCTGCGCGGGAAGTGACAGAATGAATTAAGAAGAGGGAGTTTTCCTGATGACATCAGAGCCATTAGCTCTAGTCCCCCTTGGGAAATAAGAACAAACAGTACAATAAAGTACAAATCAATACCTTGCAAGGTAATTTATGAAAGATGCGGAACATGGTGTTTTCATTTTTCCCAGCTCACAGTTAACGGTGAGGTGTGAGTTTCGCCTCAAACTTGGTGTAGATAAATGGCTCGTGAAACAGCAGGTGTTTCCAAGCTCAAAGGACAGGGGAAAAAATGAAAAGTTTTGCTTTTTTTGCATAATTGTTTAGACACAATTCTCTAGCTCTCATCAACATGTATACACATCATTTAAAATGAAGGTATTAAGCATATAAATGTATTAAGGGCACTAATACCTGGAACTCCCCTCTAGATCTGTTCTTGAAAAATGTAGCTTAACGAAACAGCACTTATAAGAGCTGAATAATACAGAAAAAGGAGAAAAGTTGCTTGAAAACTGTGCAATCACTACATAGCACAAAAGAGATTAGTCATACCCTTAAATAATAGTCAATAAAAGCAGAAGATACAGGAGTATATGGATAAACATAAAATTCCATGAAAACTGTTTAAAAATATTTGTAATATTTTTTCCAAATATAGTAAACTGTGATAAATTCCTCAGATGGCTAAAACAAAAAAAGTGCTAATACATATAGAGTGCTAATCAAGGTATTATTGTATTTAGATTTGACCACAAAATCATTTTTACTTTGTCAAGCAACAACAAAGTTAATGTAATTGTGTGCACTCTGAAAAAAGGGACTGTCCACTGAAGCCAACAGCATCTCGCAGCACAAAAATCCCCATGAAACAAGAGCGCAGTCACTATTGCGGCGTAAATTTATTTGGATAACATGCAGACACATCAAGCTGTCCTGAGCCAAGGAGCCCCCGACATGCTAACAATGCCTTCAGAGACCAATGTGCTTTTCTTAAGTGTCCATTTAAGCGTGCACTCCATGTACTGTTATTGCAGTCTAAGGGCCTGCAATGTCAGTTAGGGACCGCAAAGCCATTTGACATGGCTGCAGCCGGCCTTTCATTCCGCCCGCCACGCGCGCTCGCGCTATTAAACAGTTTTTAAAAAGCAGCGGTCAGAGGCAGCCGCTTCGCTAATGTACGGCGCATGATTTATGCACACATCTGAAGGACAAGAAGTGCGCCGTGGCTCCACTCATTAAGATTAATTAGCAGCAGGACACAGAGCGGCAGCGCTGATGAAGAGCCACCGCGAACCGGGTGCCGCATGCGGTCCGAGCTGAGCTGGATGGGCTGCTCCGGCCTCGGGGTTCGGGGGGCTCTGGGAGGGGGGACCATCTGTGGACGCCACGCCGCACTCCACCCCCATCTGTCAGGCCATGTCCTGTCCCACCGGATTCGCCCATTGATTAGCAGATCAGATATTCACCACCGCAGGGCACAGATTAGGGACTCGAAGACGGGCCCGGCTTTGGGGAGGGTCGCCCCTGGCTGCGCTCTGCATCAGATTGCACCCAGGACCCACAAGCCGCACCATTTTGACCAGAAGATGCCAACGAAAAATGTTCCTGGGGTTAAAAAGAGTCACTACGACAATGATTGTTTAAAAGGCTGCTTTGTCCCAGTGGTGAGACTCATTACTTACTGGGATCAGCCGTCCTGAAGGAGTAGGCCTCGCACCAGACCCCCAGACCATTCTGTCTAAACGGAAGGACACAGCTGGGTTCACCATGCTGAACAGCTCTCTGGTAAACAGTTGCGCGTCCCAGAGCCGTGTCGCCCAGCCAGCTCTGTACTTCGATGGACCGCCTAACGTCTGGTGGTCCTGCAGGTTCCCTTTTGTTCCCAAATCCTCACAGAAGCCCAGCATTGGCAGGAGGTGGAGAAATTGGGGTGCTGCTGGGTGATGGGTGGGATGAACCATAAGCCTCCACACTCAAACCACCTGTCATAGCCAGTGGTTTTACACTTGCAACACAGTATCTTTAGTGTGACACAACCTGCATTGTGAGCAGCGGGTCATCAAACAGTATCAGGTGGCCTTGGTAAGAGTGAGGAACTTCTTCCTGAGAAAGAGGGGAGTTAATTATACCAGCACATTCTTTGTTTCTTGTATTTCTCTTGCTACCTGCTAAGTTGTCGCTGCTCAATTCAATGACGAAACTCAGGATCATTTACAGTTTTATGATTGGAACTAGGCCCAAACCACCGTGACCCTGACCTGGGTAAAGTCCTTTAACAACAACGGCTGGATGGATGAGCGTAGCTATTTATCTCTTTCTGGGGTATGTTGAATCGGGTGCCATACTTCACGTTTTCCTTCCTAAGCAAACAACATAACACGGATAATGCAAGAAATTATTGTTACATGGCATATAAATTGCTGTGGTTTTGCAGCAAAGGGCTAAACATGATTGTACTTTGCTAAATGAAATACACATCCTGGTGACTAACAGGGATTAATTACAAACGTAACACACACACACACACACACACACACACACACACACACACACACACACACACACACACACAGGTGCTGTGAAAAAGATCTTCTCCAAATGAAAGGAAATAAAGGGCCTAGAGCCTCTGAGCGCTGCTTCGTTCCAAAGTTGTTTTCCTGAAAATGAGGCGATTGACTAATGGCGTAAATGCAGTTAATTAGCAGCGCAGAAGCCCAAACAGGCTTTTTTTGCCTGTAACTAATAAGAAATCAATTAGCTAATGAATTGGTCATTACGTGAAAAGCTAATCTTAGCCAGGGTATTTTTTAATGATTTTTTTGCCTATGATCCTGTGTAATTGCTGTTGTCATACAGCGCTCTCAGCTTTCAGAATGCTTAATGAAGCTTCATTAGATCATAACTGGCACTCTTGGAAGATTTAGCAGCAAACCTGCTTCCCAATTATTTTTAATTGCCAGACATTCGCACAAACAAGTGCTGCACCTTGCCGAACAGGAGCCATATCTGGCATTCCTGGTGTCTCATTCATTACCTCATTTGAAGCGATTAGAGCAAAGCGCAGGGTGGCTGTTGTACTGCCCCCCCCAGCCCACCATCTCTTTTCTGCTAATCTGAAGAGCCCATCATCCGAAATCAACCTGTGGGTTATTGTACTCGCTGTCTCTTTGATTTGTTCCAAGGAGAGAGAGGCCCCAACTTGGTGTGTGTGCAGGGCTGGCCAGGCCTGTGTCTCTTGCTCTCTCTCTGTCTCGCTGTCACACACACACACACACACACCCACCCTGCTTTCAGTGTGTGCATACCTGGGACAAAGGAGAAAGTACATCTCACAGCCATGAATAATTAAGGACAGACAAAAGACTCTTGTTTTCTATATATAATTATGTGCAAAACAAGAGTCTTTTGTCTGTCCTTAATTATTCATGGCCTCTTCGCGGTAGGAAATGTATTGATTAGCAAATGTAATTAAATGTAATTTTCTCAAACGGTGTCTCTTTGATACAACGAAGGTGTATTTCTCCATGTCGAGGTGCTGCTTTGCTCACATGTGTTCTCAGTTACCCCAGGAGGAAAAGGCGAAAAGTGGGCAACATTAAATGAATTTCTGTGAAAACAGAGCGGTCGAACAGACGTCAGTTCCTTGTCCGCATGGTAATGTTTTGGATCCCTCTGCAAGTGCAGCTTTTCTTCCTCTGTTGGTTCGCCCAGGTACAGGATCACATCTGTGCGCTGCATCTTATGCCAGTCTGGTTTACTATACAAACAAGTAGCAGGGTTTAATAGGGTTATTCACATGAATTTCACTATAACTCAAGCCACTGATCTTTTCTCTGTTGACACTTGTTAAGATGAAGTTGTTTACATTTCTGGCCCCTCTGAAGAGGTCAGACAGTGTTTCTCTGTGTCGTTGCAACTGCAACTTTGACCAACTTCCAGTATCCAGTATTAGCAAATATTCCTCTGGTCCCAGGAGTCATTCTACAGTTCTTTCAATACCTCGCCAAAATACCACACGTTTGAGGCAGTTATTCCTGGAAAGTAGCTCTAAAAGTATGCTGCAGCCCAAGAATCCTTGTGCCAGTATGTCGGCGGCTGCAAGAGGTGAGCTGGCCCCACTCCACCGAGCTGCTCATTTTTGATGAGCCATGAATGGTACGCCAGATGTCTATCAATATTTAGTAGTAAACATCTCAAATGTGCATCAAAATGTGGCAGCTGAGAGAGTGAGGTTTGACGTTTATGCGTCTGTGATGGGAGGAAAAAGACCCACCTGTTTTACTATCTGATGCATACAATGCTATTTTAGACTTGTTCAGAATTCACTTGATAGAGCAGGCAGATACAAGGTTTGCTTGAGTCTTGTGACTGAAAATGCCCCGTTACAAATAAATTCCTCTTTCAGAGTTAAACACGTTATTGCGTTCTGTTTTATTTCTTTAACAAATGTTCTGTTCAGTAAAATACAACAGCCTCTACATAGAATAATAAGGCAGTAGTGGTTAAAGTAAAAAAAAAAAAACTCAGTGGTGGTTCAAATCCCACCTCTTAGTGTACTATGTTTGAGTGAGGCACAGTAATGCACTACTGCTACAGTAAAAATTGCCCATCTCTGTAAATGGGCCAGTTATAAGCAGCTTAAGGCTGTAAATTGTGTTGGCAAAAGATGTCACCTAAATAAATGAATGAATGTGTAATATAAAAGGTTTAAGTTGCTTACATGTGTATTTAATTTCAATCTGCAGTTTTCATAGTGAATTTCACCTTGATTTTCTGTGCAGCTTTGTTATGAACTAACTGTCATGCATTGGCCAGTGGAAACAATGTCCACAGAAAGGTCATAGATTAACAGTAAGTTTCATATTTTGTGTTTTGCAGTCTTTCAGATCCAATAAAAGGAGACTAAATCCGATTGCACGACATAATTGAACTTTATGATGTGAAGATGGGCATATGCTCATTTGCACAATTGAATCACTGGGAATGTACCCAGTGGGGTCTCAGTGTGCGGTCGCACTGCAGAGACTGTCGTGTGACTCCTGGCTGCAGACTGCCGCTGCCTGCCAGCTGCTGACGTCACAGACAGGGTTCCCACCACCTTGATTCTAATGGAAAACGTGAAACGCCATTTGAATTAACTGTATGCCTCAACCTTTTGTTTATATTCCGTTTGAAGTGGGAGGTCTGCTTTCAAGCAGGCAAGACTATGAATAGATTTCTGATTTTTATATTCTCTCCACATCTGAACTAACACTGTAATTAAGCAGAATATATGCAGTCCAACAAAAATGAAGCACAGGGGAAACTGGGCATCTCATAAATACAATTATTAAAGATTCATTACGCTGGTGTCAGACGAGGATGGGAAGCACGACGCTCTTGATTTGAACCAGGCGCGGCTCATTCTGTAACTGCAGCTCCAGCATCTCAACAAAACTTAAGGCCGTGAAGCTGCTTGGCTTCACTGCCTGCTTGGCAAGGAATGGCCTCAACAAGTATGATCCATTAACGTCACAGGGTGTCGCTCATTTTGGCGGTTTCCGGAGCATGCCGGTCCAAAGGGCATCATTCGGCCACGTGAGTGGCCGGATGGACATCTGCCAGGGGCAACAGCCAACGTGTTACTGCGGACGCGCTCTCCTCATTGCAGATATTATGTAAATTGAATTAGTTAATTCGGTGCCCCTGTTCCACAAAGTCTGCCACTGACACCTGCCACCATCTCAAGTGCGGGGACAAAGATGCACCGTGACACTGTCTTCATTAAATAAACAAACCAGGTTCCCCAGCACAGCCTTTGGTGAAAGGCACCATCCATTCTTGTACATTTAGATCAGCGAAATTGGAAATGACAGCGAGAAGTTTTATTTGGCTGTCTCCAGACGCACAGGGTGAAGACGTGGTGTGCGTGCGTGCGTGCGTGCGTGCGTGCGTGCGTGTGTGTGTGTGTGTGTTTTCCCTGGTCCTCAGTTCCTCAGCCAAGGACGGTTACTAATGTATTTTTTAGCTGTAGTTCCGCAATCAAAGACGCCCTCGTGGCCTTCTGATACATCATCTAAATTTTATAAAGCTTCTTACACTGTAGTCTGCTAGACTACCAGTGGAAAGCAGGATGTCTATTTGCTTTTAACTTTGACATCGTTTCTTTTTGTCTGCCTGTCTCTTTTCTCTTCTGGTTATTCTCTGCTCGTGGGATCAAGGCTGTACTTGCTGTATGCTGTACGATGGCCAGAGTCAGGCAGCACGATGCAGCAGAGCACTCAAAAAAATCCAACTCTATTACTACAGAAACTCAGTTACTTTGGGGGGGATTTTATTTTTTTGGGCTCCAAATATGAACATTGAATATTCTCCCTGCATCTGCGCTGAGCACTGAGGTAAAATGTCAGAATAGAAAAAACAGAAAACTAAAAAGCCTGTGAGTGTTATCTTAGCTTTACATTACTTCAAGGGGAGCTGTGCTCTTTATTTGCTGCCCCGGTTGTGGGACATCAGTTATGGTCCACTTTATTGCTGTTGACCAGTTTTTTGTACATATGCCTGCCAAAGCATTGCTAATGTTTTTACGAAGAGGAGCAAACACACCTTTTAAATGCACACAGACATTAACACGCTGTTAACAAGGAATAATGAGCGGACCGAGTCCCCGAAGAGGGAGCGCAAACATTTCAGACCCTGAGCGAACCGCGGCTGAGGCTTCACTCTGAGGCAAACAAATGGATTATAGTGCAATCTTACTGTGGTAAATACCTCATCCGCATAATGAGGGAGAGCCGTGTGCCGCCTCGAGGAAACAGGCTCCAGTGTCTTGCCAGTTAACAAGGTAATCGTGTCTTTTTCATATTCTTTTTTTTCTTCTTTCAAAGGTATGGAATCAGAGAAGTAGAAATATTAAAACTTCAAAGCTGACCGCCAATAATGAAGTGTGTTCTCATCAATCCACAAACATTTTACTTCTATCCATCACCTTTTCTGTAAACTCTATCAGAATGTTCATTGACCAAACAATAATAAAATGCCAGTATGATGCCTCCTGTCATCAGCATGTAACTTGCTTTAGCTGCTCCTTTTAAAGAAAGTCTAGGGCTGACTGGATTTTTAAAAATACGGAATGTGGCTATTATTCAATGACTGTTTTACAGCAAAATGGCATCCAAAAGAAAATATCCCTAAAACAGACCTTTTTTGAAGCAATGCCTATTGATTTTGGATGTGGCCTCGCATATCCTAAAAATGATGCGGGTTTCTCAAGTTGTCCTTTAAACATGTCAGATATATAACCATTATACATGTTCATCATATCCCATTTGTATTAGAACCATTTCGCAAGCACTATAAGCAGTGATCTGGTTCCGCACTCAGTTCAACACGAGCTGCTGTGTTAAGATCCGAGTCGCTCGCTACTTTGGACGAGGGCTTTTCCTACATTAGCACATGGCTGGACACGTTGGGTGGCTTCATTTAAATTTCCACATTCATCGCATCAGTCAGAAATGTTTTCGACACTTCCTTTGACAAGCCTCGTAAGGAGAGGTCATGTGACACGAGAGCAGAATGTGTTTGGCTTTTCGTTTAGGTCCTGTGTTTTGGATTGTGAAGAAATGATGATCCCCCCTCCCACCCACACACCCGCCCCGGCACCCTTCTTCAGTGCTGGCCCATTTCCATAACCGCTCCTGGCTGTCTGGCTACTGCTATTTTAAATGCGCTTGAGCTAAATGCCCTGTCACATAATTTGAGTTTTTCTCCAAATTGTCCAGCCTTTACCTAAAGGCCATGTTTGAAAACAAATGCCCATTATGATGGAGTCCACGCAGAACTTTATGTCCTCGGCTGAGATCATTGACAACTTGATGTGAGAAAGGTCAATTGGAATAACAGGTTCAGGCTTTAGTATAAATGCATTGCTCAGCCCTGCTTTGGAACGGGTGGCCGGGAAGAGTGTGCCCGGTGCAGAGCAACCGCACTCGCTCTCCGTGTTCCGTAATGAGAACAGCGGGGTGCAGACTGCTGCAATCTGCGATTATAATTACCTTATTCCTCATTTGAGCATTACCTGTATATTGCTCAGGTGGATTGTTATTGCTGCATCCCACAGCCTCGCGTCTTTGTGATGGGCACTGAACTCACATTCTTAATATCTGAAACAGCATTTCTACCCACAGAGCTCAGCAACCCAGGGGCTGATATAGAGTAATACCTGGATTGGTGCTGCAGATGCGCTCTTCAGAAATGAAACCGCGCTATAAAAGGCCGTTGATACGCTATGACAAGGAAATGGAGCTTGCAAACTGTGCTTGTTCAATTAGATACAAAACACATTAGCTATATTTTACTGAATAAACACAGAAAACACATTTGTGGATAACAAATATTCCCAAAAAACTGTTTAAAAATGTTTTTGGATTGTTTTGAATCATGGTAGATTGTTACGATAAATTACTAAAAGGGCTAATGGGGGTATTACTGTGATCTAATGGCACAGGTAGAAATGATTTATGCCAAACATTTACACCTGGACTGCTGGTTAATGTCAGTTCTGCTACTGACTGCAGTACTTGCCTGGCCATTGCAGTGCTTTTATAGACTTATTACAAATGTCAGAACTTGTTAAGGAGGCATGAGGTAGTAAATTAATGAGAAAATGGCCATGTTTTATTCAACTGCAGTACAGTGATACCACTAAGTAAAGCGAACATCTTAAAGATAAATAAGAAGTACACCGCAACGCACTGTACTGTACACAGTATAAACATGTTCAGTCAGACTCCGCACAACGATTCTTCCATGAGAAGGTTGCGGCTTTTTTCAAGCAGGTCTGTGACCCCAGAGCAGCATGACTGAAACACATGATGAGTGACAGAGAACATCTGGAATATTCCAAAGTGACCACGTCACTGCCTTTCCAGCAAGGTTTTGATAAATAGATTTTTTTTTTCTCTTTGAAAATAAAGATTGGGTGCATTTGATATTTGATTTTTTTGCCCAAGACCTTTTGAAAGCTTCTTTTTTGCCCACCAGTGGGTGAAGCTGAGAAGCCTTGGCAGATGCTGGATCCCTTTCGTGTTTGTCACTGCACACCTAGCTGGATCTGCAGGACGTTGATGCTGGGCTGGACTGTATTTGCTGGACACCACTGTTGGTCTGGATTCTATCTGCACAGCACTGATGTTGGTCTGGATCCTCCTTTCTTCCTCTCATGTGAGAGTCTGCAAAACAGAAAAATAATAATAATGTGTTGCAGCCAAAAATTTCTTTTAGAGAAAAACACTTTCTGTAGCTTTTTGCTGAAATGTCTGAGCCTGAAGGTCTATTTAAAGTGATAATTAAATGAAATATCGCTATAACTATATTTTATCAAAAATGTAATGATTTATGTCACAGTAAAATATTACTTTAATTTTCACGCTGTAGTTATTCCGTCTTGAAGGTATTATGAAGTTATTATTATACCATTTGCTATAAAACACTGAGATGGACTGGCAGCCTATGCAGGGTAGAGTTTCTTAGCCTGGTGCCCAGCAACTCTGGGATAGACTCTGGAGCAGTGTGATCCTGACCAGGATAAAGCAGTTATGGATAATAAGATAAATGGATGGATAGAAAATCAAATAAATGAATAAATGTATAACAGTGGCATTTGGTGGGTTCTTCTTGTACCAATGTAACAGTTTAAGGTTCTTTTTTCCAAACTTTTTCCATAGCAACACCCCAAGGAATTTTAAAATTCTGGTTGACACCCCAGCATAACAGGACTGTATATTTACGTAGTCTAATGACCCGCCTCTGCAGAGCACTTAGGTGGCAGGACTATAGGACCATAAATTTAATTTCCATATAGCATGTCTGAACCAACAGTGATTACCAAGCACCATGACATGGCCATCCTTAGAGCTCCCAAACACACTGAACACCACCAGGACCAATATCTCCCCTGTATCACCATCCCAGTTAGACAACTCTTCACACAGGTAGCAAAGTGTGATGGGAGAGCCACAGCTCCACCCGCCGCTACAACATGGAGCTAGATTTTAGAAGGGAAGTAAAGGATAAAGCCTTGTGGGGCACACAGGGAGAGAGAAGACAGTTCATTACAGGTTCCAGACACACCAATATGGACATTGTGCCTATTTATGATCAGCAAATGCATAGTTGCCGTGACATCCCTATTTAAGCGCTTGTTGTCCACAGAAAAAGGACTCCTTCCCCTAAGCAAGCGTGTCCTGACCACTGTTTGCCCTGACCTGTGAGCTCCAAAAAAGCATTACTCTGAAGAGACCATCTCCTGACTCCTTTTGTGCCCAAACCAGCCTTGCCACGGTGGTGCCAAAACGCAGGAGTTTTCCTGCCGTTAGTGGCTCATGTGTTGCTGGTGAGTTTTTAAAATTTCTATCATGTTTGGTGAAAAGTGAGACCTGATAACTAGCATTTCTTCATCAAGCATGTATAATTTTTGTCTTCTTGCTGGCAATATCTCCTGGGGGATTCTGGGAATTTTAGTGCTGGCCACCACAGAAGGGAGTTACAGAGCAAAAGGGAGAATGGGGAACTGATGGGCTCCAAGGTCTTTTGTATCTGGCACTAGTTATATCTTCTATGAAGTTAACTCCTTGGGCGCATCGGCATTGTTCATAGTTCTTTCCTGCAACATAGTCACCTAGCATAAGTTATTTCCCACAACAAATTTGTTCTTTCCGCATTAAAAAACAAATTTTATTATTGAAATTGAAATGTAGAACACCCAGTTTGGAAAGCGCTGGTTTAGAGCATGTCCTGTATGTCTTCTTGTGTTCCAGCTCAAGATTTTTAACAACAAAAATGAAAGTGGAGAAGTGCCAATCCAGCTGGATGGGAGGGTCTGTGCAGGACAGGGCTGTGACATGACAGCTTGATGCAGGATCCGTGGTGATATGTCCTGGCCACTGTCCATCCCCAACACAAGGCTCTGAGGCCCTGCACCTTCGACACACAAGCACGTGCAGAAGTATTGTGTCTAGTAATGTGGGGTGTCACTCAGGCGATACCTTTACAAAGGTTACACACGTTAACGTCAATCGGGGGGAGTCCCCAAAGAAGGCCTCCCCATAGCCGCATGCCTTTAAAAGTTGCAGCCGAGTGAAGTGTCAGAGCCAGTATGAAGATACAAACAGGATCGCAAACCGCATCACTCTGCTGCTGACTCCTGCCACTTTGATCTGATTCTATTCTGCACTTTATGATGCATGAAGCTGTCAGATTAAGGGCTGTTCAAAAACCCACTGTAGCTGTAGAGGCTGACAGCACGTCTGATGGATTACAGACAAAACAAAAGGGTTATCACCTTTGCCGCGAAACACTTCCGTCACACTATGTGGATACAGGAGGGGAACTGCCCCAGCCCTGGCAGCAGACGTCAGAAAACGCCCCCCTTGACAACAGGGAAAGGGGGCGTTAGAAGTCATCCAAGGCCCTTGTCCCTGGTGTGCAGCTCCTGATGCTGTTCACAGTCTGCAATGAGCACTGACACTCGGGGGCATTTCTCCCTCATCTGTAACGCCAGAGTCCGAGGGGCGTCGGACTGGGCCATGCACTGCAGCAGTGTGTGACTGGGAAAGGTACTTGTGCAGCTCTCAGGAGGGCCTCTGAACACAGGATGCCTTGCAGAGCCTGTTGTGGCAGTGAAGAGCCCTTCTGAGAGGGTGCCGTATCGCACCGTGCCGTTTACAAAACACAAAGCAGCCCTTTCCTCCAGCACTTAGAACAATGGTCACAATTAAAGCGACGCCATGTGTTCTGTAGTCCACCTTGCATCCGAGAAACGACAGATTATGAAAGGTTTTATTAGTCCACGTGAACAGCTTTCTTCTCCACTCCTCGGCCGGGCAAGACATCTGTTATTTAAATAAAGGTTTTAAAAGAAAACGAGCTGGGAGTAATTGTTATTCCGCACCGTTCGGCTGCTGACAGGAATTGTGCTGAGTTTAAAAACCGCCGCACTGAATCCGAATGACAGGAGGAGATAATGAGGCCTTTTGATGTGATGTGTCGGAGAGGGAGATTTCAGAGAGGCGGCGTGCAGCGCTGAGGAGTCGCGTTACAGGTCAGACTACGACACCCGGCGGTCTCCCCCCCCCCCCCCCCCCCCCCCCCCCCCCCCCCCCCCCCCCCCCCCCCCCNAGGTCAGACTACGACACCCGGCGGTCCCCCCCCCCCCCCCCTCAGCCATGCGATCCCTTGTCGCTGTTTCGCCGCACTTTGCGGGACATTTGTCTCAGGGCCCCAGTAATGAACAACAGAATGCAAAACAAAGCACCTGCAAACAAACGCCGGCCGCCGTCATCAGCATGGCAGAAATTAATTAACACAGCGCTGAAGACGTGCACGGGGTGACGTGTCATCTGTAGACTTCATCATTATTTTCTCCCAGCGGTCGGTGTGCGATGGGGCTAAGTGGCAACCGGTCACACAGACGCCCTGACTGGCAGATGCAAAATAACGGCAAGGATCAGCTCTTCTGGCTGACAGAGAGATCACAGTGGAACACGGCGGGCGTAGTCGGCCAACGTGACGCCGCACAAAGCAGCACATTGCTAACTAGCTAAAGGCCCCCTGTGTGTTGGGAAGGCGGGTTCTGTGGCGCTGGCTCTGCAGTGTAGACAGTGTAGATGGTAATGTTTTGTGGAGGTAGCTGCCAGGACATGAGCAGGTGTTCTTCATTCCTTCCTGAAGAGGAAATATTGCACTCTCTGTTCACCTAAGTCGTGGTGACCCCCCAGCTACCGACCCTTGAACCTCCAGCCCCCTTTCTACTCTCTTGGCTCCTGACTCCTGCGGATTAGCAGTGATGTGGCTTGGCGTTCCTCCAGGTAAAGAAGGGACGTCTCATGACTGGATTTAGATGGAATGATCTAATGGGGTCGCACTTTAAGTCAAGAGTCTATTAATAAGAATCAATAAGTACGCCATAAGAGATGGGAAAGATAACATTGGGAGCTGGTGCATGTTAATGAGAGGAGGAGGAGGAGGAGTGGCTCCGGGGAGCTTGGCATGGAAATGTGTTCCACATCTCAGTTATATGTTCCTCATCAGCCACAGGCCACCGCTACACCATCCTCATTACCACCTCCAGCACAGGACATCATCTTTGCGCTTTATTCTGATGTGTACTAAAAATCTGCTTTATTTTAATATTTAATTGATGTGAATCTGTATAAGTCATAAAAGTCATATGATTCCCGCAAAGGCCAGTTAAACGTCACAGGGAAGCAGACACAAGTTGTGTGCCATTCCTTACTGATGAAATAATATTAACGTAGAGCCCTTTTTATAATGATTTTTCAAAACATGACTCATACTTTTAGCACTGTTGCAAAAAGCTGCAACAACCTGCAATACTTCAGCCCATTTCTGATGGAGAATAAATAAATTCTTTGTTTGTACACTGCAGAGCTGTATTTACAGCAGAGATTAAACAAACTGGGGTATTGAAAGATAACTGACATCTACCTTTATCCACTCAAACTTATACTTTCTTTCCCCTCCAGGATCTGGCTTTAACTTGAACTGGGCTGGACCAGGCTTGATTTGGCTAGACTGGACTAGGCAGAAGACTAGATTAAATTGGGGATGGACTGGACTGAACTCGCTGGCCTAGTATACACCAGGACTGGACTAAGCTGGATTGGGGGTGGACTGAACTGAGCTACACTGGACTGGGCTACACTGGGATAGACCTGGGACAGGGACTGCACTATGTCAGCAGGGCTCTGAACAGGCCAGCACTGAATGCAGTGTATTCCTGCTCACAGAGTCTCTGGGTAGTGGGGGTGGGAGGTGAAGGCACCCCGGTGCTACCCGCTCACTAACACACACTTACTGTGGGACAGTGAAATAAATGAGGCCCAGCTGATGTGTGTTTCCCATGTGCCCTGGAGAGCTGGGCTAATTGAGCATGTTCACCATGGCCATATAAAATCCCTTTTACTGCGTGATAAAAATAAGCCATACCTTCCTTTATCCAGGTGGCTGCACTCTGTGGTGTGTGTTAGTGTGCACGAGTGTGTGTGTGTGTGTGTGTGTGTGTGTGTGTGTGAGGGAGAGAAAGAGGGCACGTGAGACCCAAGATTAACTACAGTTTCAGTGTAGAATCTAAACAAAGGTTCCCATTCATCATTCCTTTATGAGCTATAAACATGTATTTAACATTATAATGTCTATATTTTCTGCACCTGGTTTCAAACCAGTAGTAATCATTTACCACTGTTGAGCTGCACTGGAGCCATGAGGATGTGTGTGTGTGCGTGTGTGTGTACACACACTCAAAGTGGGCACACTGTTGAGTCAGTGGTCCCTATACGGTGCTATGGAAAGCATACTCTGATGTGAAGCATATGATATGACTTAAATGGCAAGAAAGGAGCCTGTCTGAGCGTCTCACAGTTTCCTTCTGCGTGGAATGTGGAGGTCAGCAGAGGTCACAATCGGGCCGTTGGGAGATGGCAACAGCGATACAATGTTGTCCACCCGACGTCTCTGCACTTAGGACCCATTAAAGATCCCAGTAAATAATTATAAATGCCCTGTGTAATGGCTGTGAAACTCCAGCGCATGTTTAATAGGCTACTTGTGACACTCTGGGAGAAAAAGAAAACACCTTAAAGGAAGACAGATGGGCCAATCAGCTTTGTGTATAATAGCCCACCTGTCTGTCAGACCCACGAGGGAATAGCGGCTGTGAACAAGACTCGGCGAAGCAATAAATGAATACTGATAACAGGGGAATCGTAGGAGGACCTGTGCTGCGAAAACAACATGCACTGACTGTGAATCCAGTATAATTTGGGGAACTTTAGGAGAGAACGTGTGTGTGCGACACTCACGCACATGCAGTTCCTAATTTCTGCTTGGTTCTTAATAAATGCACAAAAAATCCAAAGTGAGAGGGACAATGTTGTCAGAAGCAGAATTATATGTCAAAGATATGAGTATTCTCCAGTCACATTGCTCTGTTCTGCTGTGTATTCGTATCAATGTAATGATGTAATAAAAATTCATGATACGAGCATGTAAACCACATTACCAAGTCTCCCGAGTTTCATGACATGAATAAAAAAAACTCATTTTGATGCCTAATTATTTTTGGTCTTGACAGCCTGAGAGCGTTACAGCGGCCGGCGTGTTTCGGGTCACACTAGCTCACTTTCAGCTACGCAGAACCGCGCCGGTAAGCAAAGCGCTCATCATCAACCCGAATGAAAACATTCCCAGAACATGACTGCATTCGGAGTCTCTTAGTACTGCTTGGTTCAACACATTTCTTGACACAGAACTGATTCCAGTCTGAGGATTGATTCCCTCTAAAAGCCTCATGTATTATTTATGTCCTTGTGATTTAATGAATTATTTGATGCTGTCATATACAAGCACAGCTTAATGCTCAGCAAATTCTTTATACTGAATTTTATTCAATTTGTGCTCAAGGAATTTCTGTGTCACTTCTTGTGTTTAGTGAACATGGGAAGAGATTAAAAACAAGATTCACTCAGATAATAAAATGCGTAACATTGACTTCATTACTATCATTACCATTAGTAGTAGTAGTAGTAGCATTATTACATCACTTTATTTTTTCTAAATGTATTTATTAGCCATGTGGTTAATTCCATCCAGTGGAACAGTTTTTCTGTGGTTTATGTACATTTATCCAGCGCTTATTTAAGCACATACTGGACCTTTGCTGAAGGGCAGCCTCTTGGGTAAATACAAATGTCCACTCCTTAACCACTGTGTGCCATTAGCCCAAGCTGCCCCCCTCTGCCCTCCTTTACGGAAATCCAGCTCTGCCATAAACCAACGCACTTCTTACTGTGCACCTCTGAATTTTGGAAGTGGGCTGAGGGCCAAGGGCCAGGGGCTGGGTAACAAACCTGTCGGAAGGTCCACTTGCTGACGTGCTACGGAGAGGGGAGATGTGAAGGCGAGCCATCGCTGCCTGTTCACTAAGTGTGATTTCTGACATTCTTTACTTGCACTAATGACTCTTCTGAGAAGCTTGTTAGTGTTTGCCCAACAGGACCCGGCACGGCTACCAGTTCAGTAGTCATAAAAAATCTTCCCCGCTACCAGCCGAAACAATTTGGATTGTGTGCACTTTTGAATTTTAAAAGCAATAAAGCCTGAATAATGATGGTACGCACTTGTGTGTCAGAGCCTGACATGCTGTGCCACCATTACAGCACGTGGGCTGAATACCTTTGTGCACAAAATCCCGCCGTCCAGCAGCCAGCCGTACAGCCACGTGGCTCCGGTCACTTTTCAAAGGAGCCTTTTCAACACACAGTGAGTCTAATAGCAACAGCCTGCTGTGTAACAGCAGTTACTGATTTCTCAGATTTGTGATTTTGTTGCCAACCGGCTCAGGAAAACAGGCCTGTCACTAGATGGCTGTAGGACACCTCCGTCAACATTTTGCAAGTACAGTAATTTGCTTTGATATAAATTTAGTCTCATAAATAAATCAGAGGTGAGAAGGCTTGTGTTTTACCTTAGAAAACTGTTTGTTCTTGGCAGATAAATCACAAAAGTGATAATATCATTAAATTTGTTAATGGAGCAGCACAACTTTGCAGAGGCTTCAGCACCCAGATTTAAGGAACAGACGAGCCCATGAGTTCCTGTACTGCATGGTGTCACTGTGGCTTTTCAAGATGCAGCTCTGATTTAGGACAGGCTATTTTTACTGTTTTGAGCTCTTGGTGATTCTGATGTCTTTCACATTGTATTTACCTTTTGGCAGCATTGCCTGTATTTTCTCGGCTTCTTTGCAGGTTGATAAAAGTCCAAATTAATTTTTTAAGAACATTTAATTTAGAAAGACACTCAACACTGAATTTAACCTTATGTTTGAAGAGAAACTGTTCTGACTTTCTGCAAAATCTTGAGAAACCAGATAGAATGTAGTGACAGGATGAGCACAGCCTTCCCATTATCCCTTGCAGCACGTGGCACATTAACATGTCGCGTGTTCTTCAGTTTTAATGGTGTGTAAGAGCTGCTTGAGGGTGTTGTGCAGATGTTTGTCATGTTAATCATTTTTGTGTTACTGAGGTTGTATGTTTCTGTCTGTGTAACATTTGGTTTTTCTCTGCAAATGTCTTTATTCTCACATTGCACACTCTCCTTCAGGACCTGCTGGTTGTTGCTGGAGATGCTATGTGTTATTTTGTAGATGTTTTATAGTTTGAGTTCAGTTGGCTTAAAACCACAGAATAAAGGGCTGGAGTGAGTGGACGAGCTTGTCTGAAGTTGCCTTTTTTTCACTGTACCTTAAATGATCATCAACTTTTTTGGCTTCAGTTTGGAGACAAAGAAGAAAAATATCAGCCAAGAGATAAATGTGACTGACGTTGGTATATGGAGAGGCACCTGTTTTTTGGGTTGTCCTGAAAACACATTAAAAAACAAAAGTGATGAACCCCCTATGATAAGCCATGATGACTGACAGCAAAGATGTGCCCCACCAACGAGCTCCACATGCAAATCTAAATCTAGTATCTTTAACACTAACACTTCTACTTATACTTTCATAACCCTAATAGGTCCAGATGAGTCATGGTGTTTCATTAGATTCACCCTTTAATTGCTTCAGTGGAAGTCTTAAGAAGATGGGGATCCTTCCCAGCACAATCACGTCTTTCTCATACACAGGAAGTCTAATGGCAGGATGGCGTGGACAAGCCGGGAAATGTTGAGGAATGGCCTGCAGAGAGGCTTAGCGGGCAATTCCGGCACATTTCCCTCCACGAAGAGGGCCGAGATTAAGCTCAATTTCGACCTGCTGCAGGATTCCCTCACCTCCGTCAGGATTAGGCCCAGTCGTGTCAGCCGTCGAGCCCTCTGGGAAATCAGCTGCCTGCAGACAGGTCACTGCGGGCCTATGCATATATTCATGGATTTAATCTCACACCATGGCTCTGCAGGTGAAGAAATTGCATTTCATTTACACCGTACCCACTCGGAGCACCGTAAACGGCGATGCACAGAAACGTCTGATCCAGTTAGGATTCACCTGGAATGGAAAATGTGTACATCTCCAGAACAGCTCATCATATTCTCCTTATGAGCTCAAGCTGTGACATCACAAGGAGTCCTTTGGGGGTCTGGGGGGGGGGGGGTGCCTTACAACAGGTTTATTCAGGGGATCCCGAGTGTGTGTTGGTGTTAAGTGGATAAATTATTAAAACAAGCCTGACAGACATTGCACTCGTGTGAGAGTCATGGGATTTGAGGCGGAAAAAGCAAAGTGTTTATTCTTCCTCCATGTACTGGAGTTATTACACTTTTATTGCTGTTTGCGGGAGGAGAGTAAACAGTTTTTTGTGCCCAGAGTTATGATTAATATGCAAAGCAGCCTGTGTTTCTGAGTGGAGCCGCTGAAGGAATTTCGAGAATGAAATTAAAACATGGTACAATAAGCGGAGGAGTGGGGCCACCTCGGCAAACACAGACACTGCGACTGGCAATCCTGTGAAACATGAGGCAGTGTTCTCCTCCTGCCCATCCAATGGTCACAGGAATCAATAGAGCTGGACAGAAAACATGGTCCTGGTAGTGGGTCAGTATCCAGCACCATCATTTACACCATCTACCACAAGGATCCACAAACCACCTACTGCAAAGGGTTCCACTAGTTTTTGTCTTGCTGGCTGTCCCGCTTTTGTCTATCTCACCAGCAAGGAGACTCAGGGCAGCTGCCAAGGATCTTAACAGTGGTGATTGTTTTAAAATCCTATCTGGGGAAAAATATGTGCTGAAAAGAGTCTGAGGTGGGGGATCAGGTCAGATCACTTGTTCCTTCACACTCTGCAGTTCAGCATTCAAACATGCAATGATGCAGAATGGATGCAGATATTTCTGTCTCAGACCAAATTGCTGCAAAGTGGGATTGAAGAAGAAGCAGTCAGGCACTCATTGCTGTTAAGTACTGTCACTTCAGCCATTTTCTCACAGCTTCTGCCACACACACACACACACACACACACACACCAAAGACCCCTAACCCCTGAAGGACTGAGCCTTAGATGCAGATTGCTGCGATTAGACATCCGCAGCCCTCTCTTCTGAGCTATTATAATCGGCCCACCATGACCTACAGGTGTATCCCGGGTTAAGTGAATAAATTCATCGCCTAAAGGATCACTTCCTCTAACCTTCACTGCCAGACCGTGAATGCAAATTAAAAGTGTGTGTAGAAGAGAGTGACTGTGATTTCATGGACTATGCTGGCAGGAAGCTAGGGGGGGTGCAGAGTAAATCATGTTGTTCTGCCATGTTTCTCTCTCATTCCCCCATAGCTCAGTAACACCTCTCTCAATTCTGCACAATAAATGTTTTGTTCAACTGGAGCCAAAGAAGGATTTTTACTGAATGCTTCTGTTTTGTTTCCTCTAATTTCCCCCGAATCCACCTTGTTTGTCTTTCCCATCAAGCTCGTGGTTCTGTTTCAGTTTTTTTGTTGTTGTTTGTATACTGTAAAGTGGTCCATTTTTCCTCATCAAAAGGACTTTTCTCAGTGGGTGTTACGGTGTGTTTGAATTTGCCTTCAGCTCCTGTCAGGACGTACAGCTGGGCTGGGTCCAGGGAGGCAAGGTAAGCGGCGGCTCAGAGCCTGACAGCAGAGCCACTGCCGGCACATCCCCAGCTGCGCTCCAACCCTCAAACAAGCACTTTTATACACACGTTGGTATGTTTTGACTTAATTCTTTATTGTATTTCTCATGAAAGGAAGAAAAGGTGAGAAATTGATGGATTTGTGCATCGAAAGTAACGCTGATCTGGGGTTGGAGGTCACTGCTGCCACACCACAGATGAGCAGGGGGTTTGTCTCTGTGTGAACCACAAGTCAGGAGAGATGGGGCCCCCCCTGCATTTATTGTCTGATTTGACAAAGAAAATATTAATCTGGTTATGATGCTTGTTTGAATTTTGTGCCCAAAAACCCCTGTTTGTGTCTCTAATCGCGGAGTAAATACTGACTTAATGAGGCAGAACTGTGTTTACACAAAGTACAATTACTGCCACCCCTTTATATCACAGTAATTATTACTGTTGTCTGTACAATAATAATATATTCATTCATTGCTGTTGTCATGTTGTGAAATGCCATCAATCTGATGTCAGGTGACTGCATGTAAGGATTCCCTCCATAATGTTCTGTCCTCTACTTGGATCCTTCAGTTCGAAATGATTTACTGCTAAGCAGCCTTATTTGCAATAATAGCAAACATTTCAGAGCTTATAGCAAAATATAAAAGCGGTTGTATACAAATTTCAAAATTAAATTATTTTACTTCAATTTAATTATTGCAAGCAAGGGTGAGGACTCAGAGATTACGGCATTTACGGAGGAACCCAGAGGGCTGTATGACAAAATTAGGACATCTGCGTACAGACAGACAGACAAATACATACATATGTATATCTATTAAAAATATTGAACCCAAAGGAAATTCCAGAAGGCTACAGCAAAATACGTAGAACAAATTACATACCACACTGACACATGGGCAAAAGTTTCCAAATAAATAAGAAGTAGAACAGACAGTGCAGTAGCACTTGGACAATAAGAGGTCAGTACTTCCCTGACAGCAAGATACTGTAGGGACTGTTCAAAATTTTTATGTAGAAGCCATGTGAGCAAGATGGCTTGGGCAAGATCTGAGTACCGAGGGTTTCGGAGAGGTTGGATGATCCTTACAGGGAGCCCTGTCAGAAATCATTTTCTTTATGCGGACAAGGAGAAAACCAGGCTTTGGAGTTGTTGCTGGGGAAAGTTAGTGGTTTTGGTGCCAAGAATCTGGAGGACACCATAATAATCTGAGTGTGTGGTTATTCTAATCAACCGAGGTTTAGGTAGCCATAGAAATGTTCTGTTTTCCACTCCAAATGCAGGGACATGACCAGAAGAGACATATCAGTGACATTAGCCATGGTACGAATATATACTTTGCTCATTTTTTGCACATCTGGATGTTTACTGAAACAATGCACATTAGCTGCCCAGAGTTCAGTAGCACACATGGAGATATACGTGAAGCTATATTGGAAAAATGAGTGAAAATCCCAAGTAACCAGATGAAAGTGAAAAGGCTGCAGCACAATGGACCCTGTCCAAGTGACAGCAGACAGCGCCCAGCCCCCAGCTACACAACTAAATGCTGTATTAGAGACTCATTATTGTTGAGCTGCAGCTGAGATCATTTGTGCTCAAGTCCATGTGAGGCACCAAGCAAAAGGGCAATCGCGGAACAGCAGCACAGGTTTGTCCTCCACGAGGGCAGAATACTTCTTCCTGCGACCCTGGCAGTTAAAATCCCGCAGGATCCAAGCAGTGCAGCTGTGCGTTTTCAGAGCTATCAGCGCTGATGCTCCAACCGCGGTGTTCATGCTGTCAGAGGACCTGGACAATTGAAGGTAAAGGTGGGAAGGGGGAGAGCACATCTCATCCTGAATATGGAAATAGGTAAAGAAAGGAGCTGACCACTTTTCCTGCAAAATTTAAATGGCACAAATGTACAGCCTATGGAATTAAAGGACTTCCTCTTCTATTTTTCTTAAGGATTGCAGCAATTTGCCCTCATGTCTGAAAGACTTCAAACCACTAACCAACTGTGGCACCCTGAAGACAGCCCATACTTATGGCTGTTGTTTTGAACTCTGGTGTTATTTGCTGGCGGCTATGAGCAGAGCAGTGTGAAGATGGAGGATGGAGTGGGGGATGGTGGGGGGGGTTATATACCACAGCACTTGTGGGTCCTCTGCTGACTCTTATTGCAGTTCTTAGTGTAAATGTAGACACGATGGACACCTGACTCCTTAGCCCCCATCCAAACAGAAATGAAATGCAAGGCCTGGATTGATGGCTGGCTGACAAAGTTCCAGTTTGATCCGCATGTCCTGCACTGGAATCCCAGTTCTCTGGTGAGCAGAAGAGAGGGTGACTGCATTTCTGAACCATCCTCCATTAGGGTGGGTTTACACTCGCAGACCCATTGGACCTACGCTGGGCCTTGGGCGGTGGGTCTTATAGCTAACCCCTTCTGTCACTCTCCTTAAATTAACACTGACAGGCAGCCATTTTCTCCCACAGCAGAAATAGTTTCTGAGAGCAGCAGAAATCATTACAGCAGTGGGCTCTCCTGCATAGCACCCTGGTTTCTCTCTGTCAGTAGAACCACTCTCTCCACAATGAGGCCACATTCTACGATGGACCTGGAAAAGTCTCATTTTAAGGCAGGTCAAAGTTCAATCTAAGTTCTCGTGAACAGATTTTGGTCATTTTGCATTGACTTTCTTACTCACATATTTTAAAGTGAAAGTGATGTTCATACCCCTTGATGTACTGGCGTCCCATCTAGGGACCATTTCAGAGCAGAGTGCCCTCTGCTTGCGGGGTAGGGTCCACAGGATCCACCGCAACGCTCCTCGGGAGAAGTGGTTGACAAAAACGGAAAGATTAATGCTCATGTAATCATTTGCTCACCGTTTCTTTCCTTCTTGTTTAAACTGATATATTTATTCATTCATTGTTAGAAAGCACTTAGCCAAGTCAGGGTCACGAGGGGCCCAGAGCCTATCCTGAGGAGTATAGAGCACAAGGCAGAGTTCTCCCTGAATGGGATGCCAGTGTGGGCATCATCGGAGTGAAATTAATAATGAAAAGGGCGTAAGTGACTTACATTCCCCATGATGGACAAGTGTCCTAACCAGGCTCTACTCTGCCTTTAGCAATGTAGGGCAAGGAGAAAATAGGCACAAATTACTTCAAATAACGTAACACTTTACTGATCGTTTTATTTGTTCTGAGAGTTAATGACAGACTCATGCTTGTGCTGGTGCCCCCCAATACGCGCACTGGCCACAAACCAGTAACATTACAGAGTCGTTTAACCTTGTTGAAACCAGATTAATTTTTCTTAAACTACCTCCCAGCTCCCTGTTGGTTTGCTTCTTTGAAAGTTAAATTGTGGGATTCTGACTCGTCCAGAAAAGACCCCGATATCCAGTTTTAATGAAGTAATAATGAAGTGAGCAGCAGCGCTCGCCTATGATTATCTCAGCAGAAGAGAATTAATTTGAATAAAGCCGGCTGGATTAGCTCAGGTTTTAGCCACCAGGCTGTGTGCCTTGGGGAGACGGAGCTCTTATAGCGGAATCATCAGGGGATGGACATACGGCCCATTTGTGTAAAGGTCAGACCATGTATACAATTAGCGCCTGGCATTGTCGCTCGCCTTTGTGTCACATTTCAGGAAAAAAAAACGGCAGGATTAGAGGCAAAATGCAAAGGCACATTAAAACGAGGTGTAGTCTGAAGTGTGTAAAAATGGAGGTTACGGTCGCAGGTTGACTCCAATTGCATCCTCCTGCCACGGCCGTTTTTTTTTTTTTGTCAAATGATACAGTTACTCAAGCGCAGCGTTTGAATCCTAAGGACCTCTGGGAGCGGATTTCTCGCTCACAAGCCTCCTTCTAAGGGGGATTAAGGGGATTAGGAACCATAAAATGACCAACCACCTAGTCCCCAGGCAGACCCCGGTCTGCCGACTCCTGGGTCGCTGAGACAGACTAGAGGCCGGTTTACAAAGTTCCCTGAAAGGCCCTGCTTACCATGACAAAGGATGCAACAATTCGTTGATCCACCAGAATAACAGACAATGAACTCGCTGCAGTCGACCCACCTCATTTTCATCTGAACAAATGGCATTACACTTGGCAATGACATTGTTCTAAACTCGAACATGGGGCTCCTCTTTCTGCGCCAAGCTCAAGGTGTCATATTAATTATTTAAATCTGCAGAAAATTTCAGCTCTATTCCTCCAAGGCCCCATCTAGTGCCAGAAGGTCTGGAATCTGCATTAGTTTTGTTAATTAGGGCTGAAAAAAGGCTTTGATCTCATAGAACACTGGAAAAAAGGAAACCTCCAGAATGAATTATTTTCTTGCTAACCTATTTTTGTTACGTTTTTTTAAATGTATGTTTAGAACCAGCATATTCGACTTTCATAGAGGTGAGGTTTTTGCGATTTTCCGTCTTCTCCTGGTTGGCAGTGAATACAAATGACCAGACAAAGTGTGTATCAGTTACTTTAGAGGTGGGAGACAGGTGAGAATATGCAAGGGTTCATTTTTAGAAAAATTTTATTCTTTAGTTTGAATTGTAGGATGGGTGTAGAATCACAGTCTTTGCTGCAGGAGAACCTCCTGCCTGTTACCACAGTCTGTCCCGATTGCCCCAGTATGATGATCCCAGCAACCGAGCAAAGTTTACCTCAGGGGAAACCATATTAAAAAGAATAAAATGTAAGCCAAACATTAGAAATTACTTTTCATTGTTCCCAGGGTGCTTTGCAAGTATTATTTAAGGGAAGACATAAGCTGTGTACATCAACAGCACCATTTGCTGACAGTGAATCAATGCAAAAATGCTCCAGTAATTGTGCACATGTGGTCCAACTTGGCTTTAATTGGATCCTGCAACCTGAGATCTGAGGAGCTGCTTGTCCTCCAGGCAGATTCTCAGCCTCCTTCATGGGACCATCAACTTTCCGTGGGCCCCAACAGCTGATTATTGCTCTGCTATTGACAGATGTTTCATATGCTTTCACGAAAAACGGCTTCATAAATGCTTAGCGGTGCTGGCAGACTTTGGTCGTGTTTAATAACAGTGGTCAAAACCAAAGTGGTAGTAGTCAGAAAATGAGTACCAGCCATCGTTTGAAATTTGATGCAGAAAAAAACGCGACAGTTTTCTCAGCTGGGTCACTGCCAGTCCCCGCTGCACAGCAAAACTTTTCAGTTTATGGACAACTGAAATGTATGCGTCTCTGCTATGGAACACAAATGCAGGGGGCCGCATGACAGGCCCCCCCAGCGCTGTGGACTGGAGCTTCACCAGGATAGTCAGGAGTTGGGAATCTCTTCAGCTTTGCTTCACTGTTGACTACAGCCCTGCAGCCCCCAGCTGGAGGATCTCAGAGGGATCAGAGCATCGCAGTTGTGAAGCTGCACAGAAAGTTCACCCCCTGCACCCCCTGCTGTATGTTATATGAACCGTAAGGTTATATAAACAATGAACTTGCAGGAATGCTGGAGTGTTTTATAGGGTTTTTTTGTTTTTTTTAATCAAAATTCATGTTAAAATTACACAAATATAGAAAATGACAGGAATAAAAATACTGTACTTTCAAGGTTACATTTTCATGCTCCACTATTATTTTCACTTTCTAAGTTTGTGTCGCCTTTTCTTTTCAGCACCATCAGAACACTCACTTTTTCCCTTGTTAGCCACAGTAAAAATGTAATTTGAAGCGAATCACAAACACAGGGATTTTTAAACAATAAAGTTTTTGCAGATAAAACACGGTTGCTGTTACCTGAGGCTGACCAAAACAATGAAAATATGGGGCACTGGGGCAGCAGCACCTGCCAGTCTCAATGCACAGCAAAGAGAGCGGCTGCTGGAACAAACCCAACAAGCAGGTCTCCCTTAGGTTGCATACGGCGAAACTCGATTTCCACCTCGTTGCAAAATAAATTTAAAAGAAACCTAAAATACATGAATAGCCTCAATGAGTGCTACCATGTATAGCACTGTCCTGCAATAACAATCCTTTATTTTAGTCCTTTTAGTAATTTTCACAATAGTCTTCCGTTTTTAATTTAAAAGCATATTTTGAAGCAAATTTTTCAGCACCGTTACATGTGTTATCCGTAAAATAAGACTTTTTTCTGAGTTGAGTTCATTCCCTTATATTAAGAGTATAACTTGTGTATTTTGCATCATGTTGCCCATGCACAGTTTTTCAAGCTCCATTTATGCAACATGCTGCATTAATTGCCTCTGTTTCATAAAGCTCTAGATTCCTCACAAACCCATCCAGAGCTACTCAACGTATTCCTGTGCTGCAAAATAATGTGCAGGTCTGTTTGAAGACATGAACATTAACCAATACGTACCTGTGAGTGCTGTCCGTAAAGTGAGCATTAGTGAACATGGTCATCAAAGTGCACCGTCATCAATTACGTGCGACATTAACCGCGTGGTGCCTGTATTCACAGCCGCTGGCTGTGCCTCATGTGCTTGGTGTTGGGAAACCTCTGTGTCTGACGGATTATCTGACCTGTACACGGGCAGCGAGACGCCTCTGCATTTGTTTGTGCTTAACTTGATTCCATTAAGAACACTTGTTTAAAGCCTCTCTCTATAGTTGAAGACCCTGAACAAAGTCACACAAAGTCCAATCCTTTGTATGTCTCAAATCCCCCTTTTCAATTCTATGCCTCTGCTCCAGACCCCCCACTACTGGTTTTAGTAGTGGTGGGGGGTCAGGGGGTCGAAGGGGGTGGGGGTAAAAATAATGACTTTGAGCCAAACTAGCCTGTGGCACTAGGGCTTGCCGCTGACCCTCCGTGCCCCTAAGTGTGCCCGCTCCCGACACCCAGCCCAGCAGGCGTCAATGAATACAAAGGATTGTGGGGGATTAGCCTATAAGACATTTGGTGGGCATTGTTCTCTGTGGGTAAACGAGTCCTGCAAGTCACACGCCACAGCGTCTTGATCCAAAACGTCTCCGTGAGGAAATCTTATAATCACCTCTTCCTTGGAAAATGACAGCTTTGGCCCTTGCATCTTAAATCTTGGACATTAGCAATTGAATAGAAAGCCTTCATACTGTATATCATTTTAATCTTTCACGTTTGGATCGACCAGATGGCTTATTATTGCTGCCTCTGAAGAGAAAGGAAGACAAATGGCTTCTATCTTTTTTTAGGGAAAGAATCCTAAAAAAGAAAATTGCATTCATATATTCTGTAATTGTATAGCTTGCTGTTTTAGAACTTCTGCACTTTTCCTGTGAAAATGGCAAATATTGAGAGAGGAGTCCCAGGGTCGGCCACAGCGGAAGGTTTAAAACGCACTAGAATGTGGTTTAATGAGTCTCCGATCATTGAAATTCAGTTGTCCATCAGTTTAAACAAAAAGCAGCAGAAGCTCAAGTAAACCAGTAAACAAGTAAAAAAAGCAAGATTGAAAAGGAAGGCAGAATTTTTTATTTCTCTAAAATGTATAGAAGTTTCCATCGTCCTGTAATTAAATCTGATCTATATTTCAGCTATGAATCACATCTTATTTAATGCAGCACATTAACTGCCCTACATTTCATTCTGAAATATATGATAGGCAGATTAAATGAGGGAATCAGTCACATTTATATGTTATACAAGTGTATATCTGTATTTATTATTTGCAATAACTGAGGTGCAAGTGCGGTGCAGGTTTAGCACCTCTGGAAGTTTAAAATTCAGTAATTCTCTCTCTCTCTTTCTGTATCATTTCATTTCTCTACACTTTGCATTTTGAGCACCCCACCAAAACAAACAATAAGGTTTAATCTCCGCTGCTGACAATGATGCATGAGCCTGGATGGAAAACACTTCTCAGGTGTTGTCATTAAAAAGCCATTTTTCTCCAGTGAAACAGACAAAAGGAAAGGCCCCAAAGTGCAATGGTTTAATACCTCAGGAGCTCCTCGCTGGCATCCCACGATCACGCGCCACCATGATTGTCTTCTCTATTTCAATTACGTGATCTTTTCAACTTTGTTCGAAATGAAAAACCCTCACAAAGACAGAGCTGCTCATACAAGGTTCCCTGGTGCTCCTGGGAGAGCCCAGCTTTGGCTGTTTTTCACTGTTTGTTATTGAACAATAGAGTTCAGCAGATTCACTGAAGGTTCCTAATTACTCACCCTGATCCCAACTATAAGGGGCTTATATCAAGCTTAACCTGGCGAGTAAAAGAACTGTTAGAAACAGACCTGCTCCAAATACAGGCATCTAAGAAGTAGTATAACTGCTGTGTTAAATGAGACACCACCTTTGATTGTTCATTGAGGTGGTAAACACAGGTTAACTTTTACCATAGGAAAGAATCCACTGAATTGAAAGCAGGGAGAGAGGCAACAGACCACAGGCTGAACTGTCATGGCCAGGAGGGACCTGTGTTCTATATTGTCAAAAACTTGATTTTGGACATTAAAAAAGTGCCCATAAGCCTATACTTTGAGTCAGACTATGTCAGTAGGGTTTGGACTCAGTTTGGACTCCAGCACTGCTGAAAAAGCACCAGGAAGAGATCATTTCCAACACTCATAACCCCTACACTGCCTGTCCTCAGCAGAACAAGTTGGGGCAGCAGGTGGCATAGTGGTTATAGGGGGGGTCTCTGGGCTGAACCCCACCTCCTGCTGCAGTACCCTTGATCAAGGTACTTACCCTGAATTAATGCAGTAAAAGTTCCCCAGCTGTATAAACAGGTAATTCAGTGTAAGCAGCTTAACGCTGTAAGTCGCTTTGGAGAAAAGCGTCAGCTAAATGAATAAATGTAAATGACTATCATAATCATGGTGACACTGAGAGCACAATATTCAGGCTTAAGGGTGGCATTATGCTAAGTGAGAAATGATCAATTACGCCCTCAGGCTTGGTTTTGCAGTGGTGCTGGTGGAAATACACCACATAACGCTGCCCTGTTCAGCGCTGTTTTCTTGCAACACTCGTCCTTTTGTGTTATAGCACATTCGGCACTCCATTCTACTTTTTTATGTTTTTCACACCATCATAATCCTGAGTGCCATGCCTCGCCACATGCCACCCTCCTCCCTGCACACCGAACAGGTGTAAGCTCTGACACCATCAAGAGCCCCAGCACCTCTTCTATACATTCTACTCTTGCCTTGCACTTTTTCCTTTAATCTCAGTTTTCCACAAATTGAACATCATCTGTGTGTGTGTGTTAGTGTGTCCATTATTGTAATAAAACACACCAAGGATGCCAGTCAGCTGAGGAGGAGGAGAGCTCCCTTCTTACTCTCTTTTTAATGCATTTTTACTGTCTTCTCAACATTTTTCAACATGTTGCTCCCTACATATTTTTTATGATGTGTACATGTGTACAATACAGTTACAAAGATGAAAAGAAAAACAATTTTTGTCATTTAGGCTACAAGATATTCAACAAAAGTGTATTATTGTTCTGCTGTATTTGCATCTATATCTATAAAGTTTAAAATCTGTTTGTCCATTTGTTCTTTATGCACAGCTTTGTTTTCAAGTCTCAAAGACATGAAATTTGGCACAGTGGTTCTTGTCACCAGTTTTTGCTTAGTCAAGTTCATCAGTTGCCAAAAAGACTACTTACTATTTTGAAAAGTTAAAACTCTGACAATGCTGGGAGAAGCACGAGTAATAATGCTGCACACGTACGGGGTGTATGTGAAGACACTGACAGATAGTCTTGCTCCACACAGACACACATATAGACATGGTGCTACACACATTAGTGACCTAAGGAGAATAAAGTTTGTTAATACATATGCTGTTTATCCTCTGTTCCACCTGACTATGACAGTTGTGTGCATCACTCCCCGTGGCATCCACCCCTCTGATAGAACTAACAATAATTATGTACTAAATACAACCACTTTAATGGTAAAACAGTTTGGTGATATTTAATTTGTCATTACTTTATACCACTACATCATTCTAACCTGGGCAGCACTGGGTAATTCAGCTAGTCAAATATAATATTTACAGTGACCCTGTTTAGGGCTGTTTTGGTTAGTGCTCTACTTTCTAGGAATGCATTGTAAGCACTTACTGCAGTATTACTGTATTTTACAACACAGGAAAACACGAATGTCTACAAACGTGTAACATCTAAGGTGTACTTGTTCTGTTGACAACAGCAGGTCTAAATATACAAGACACAGTTGGCTTTTTTGTAAGGAGGTGTTTACATTATTGTAGCTCACCCACCATGACCTTTGTTTTGCACCTCAAAGGATTCATTTGTTCAGGAAAATGAACGAACCATTTTTAAATCCAAAACAATATTTAAACAAGATCTCAGTACAGTGAAATCAGTTGCAGGCAGATATTTAAGCAAATTTTTCTCATTTTAAATGGGAAAATACACTTGGAAGTGATCGTGTTGCGCTGCTTGATGAACAGGCCTTTTTTAGCATCAAAGGAAATTATTGGACATTTTTAGAACAGGCTTACCAAAGCTGTTTAATTCAGTTTTATATTCATAAAAAGTTATAATAGTTACATCTGGTGGCGTATACATGCAGCCCTCATTTTCAAAACCTGATCCATTCCTGAAAACGTGTCTCATAATGCATTTTCCAATAGAGCAAATGGAAAATAGGAAAAACAAGATTGTGTTCCAAAATCATTCCATAAGCACAGAAATTAATAAAATACCCTTACTTATTAATTTTCCATAAACTTTTTAAAACACTAATTATCGAATTATTTAACACTAAATAGACTGTATTTTTGTGCGGTGCACATTGATCCTGTACAGTTTGGGATACAAATTATATTTTCCTTCTACCCTGGAATGAACATGTACTACAATAGGGTACAGATATGAACAGACAAGCTTTCACCTTTCTCAGTGCACCTTTACTACTTGCAACTTTTCCTCTAATGTATGAGCTTTTCTCCCCCTCTTTGGCTCACCCACCTTCTTCACACGGTTCTCCACTTTCTTTGGAGACAATTTCACATAATGGGGCAAAAATAACAGCAAAGCGCAACACTTAGACAGGGAGTGCATGAGGCACGGTCCCATGAACAGCTAAGGCACAACTGCAGTGCACTTTACATCATCCCACATGGACTTTGAAATGTTTTCGGATGCCTGTTCAGATAAGCGAGTTTTGATTCAGACAGTGAATTTAGGGCACAAATTTTCAAGAGTTGGAAAAGAAAATTGAGGATATTGAGGGTCAGCTGTATATGATATATATAATATTTTGTATTATATACAATGCACAACTGTGTGCCCTGAGTCATCACGTTGTCTGTTCAGTGTACTATGCATCACAGTGCAGGAGAAACTTCATTTCAGTACAGTATGACAGTAAAGTAAACCTTGAACCTCAAACCTTGACAGTTGGCTGCACTGGAGGTTGGCTTAGATATTTTGCATGTTGTTGATCTTGCTAGATGTGTGCCTCAATTACATCAACATCATCTTTTTGTTTTTATGGAGGTCACGGCTAACATTGGGCTCGTGCAGGTTTAGTACAATTACAGGAGCCCACCCTGCATCTACATGGTGGGACTGAGATCAAGAAGAAATCCATTCATGGCTCTCCAGGGTACCATAAGCAATGTTAGTGATGTCAACCACCCTCTTACCACTGGTAACGTCACCTGATAGTTCCCATCCATTGGAGTCTGCCCTTTTTCTCTCAGTGAGAGCCAAGCTGTGGCCAAGCGTGTCCAGAGCTATCGTGTCTCCAGTCCAGGGACCAAGAATGAAGCAGGAGGTCCCACAGTCCATGCAGAATGGTCACTCTGCCTGTGCAAAGGCATCAATCAGTCTCCTTTTAAATTCCTGCTGCATTAGTGCATAATTATGCACCTGCCAAACTCTTCCTTCATTGCTATTTTGAGAATAAAAATATGATGGACGAGATGTGTTTATTTGGTCGCCATGGAAACCGTGTCAGGGACCACATCTAATTGGCCTGCACTGCACTTTCCTTCATGCTGCAGAGAACAGAGGCGCTTGGAAAACCAGAAGCTGTTTCCCTACATGAAAGGAACAATGTGAGATGGCGGCACATGCTGTCCAGAGGCCAAAGCACAGCCCCGAATACTGTTCTAGCAGGTGTTGGAGTAATTATAGTTAAATCAACTGACAACTGTTGCTTTCAAAAGCATGTGCGCTGACAAATAAAAGCCGGTCTCGCCGGAATTTTGCCCGCCGTAATCAGAGCCGCCACAGATACGGCGCTTGTCAATTGTGGTGTTGTGCATGTCGAATATAACAAAGCGCCCCCCCGTCTAAATAAAACAACAGCCTCGGCCCCTGCAGACGAGACGCCGGTACGAAAAACAACCACCCCGTGTAACTCAGGTCTCCCGTGAATCGTAACTCGTCCATTATTTAAGGCCCTCGGTTATTCTTCCACCAAAATGACAGTTGTAACGTTAAGCCCAATAATTACACCTGAGCCAACAATGCACACCGTCCCCTTTGATACAGCCTTCAGCACAAACTTCTCACTCAACTCCGTTCGCATCGAAGGCGAATGTTAATGCCGCTTTCCCATGACCACCTGGGTCCTCATGGGCCTGAGTGCCAGGGCATTAATGCTGCCCTCCTCGATTCTTCACACTACAGTTCACAGCTGGAGTAACTTTTTAAGGGAATATTTATTTAGCTCTGTTTCATGAAAAGGGTTATTTGTGATGGTGTCTGTTCCTGTCACACAAACACAGTGCAAACCACTGACGGTGTGTCTTTCACACTGCGTGACAAGTGATCACAATTAAAAAATAAATCAGTCAATAAATGACTGCAGCTGTACAAATAACCTGGTGTTATTATTTCACTGTAAAGAGCTTTTAGGCCACAGCTGGTCTAGTGGTTACAGCTGCTGTCTTAGACTGCAGGTTTGAATCCCACCTCCTGCTATAATGGCATTAGCTAAGCTACTTACCCTTAACTAATACAGTAAAAACAATCTGCTGTGTAAAATGGTAAATCACAGTAAGTTGCTTAACAATGTGAAGCACTTTGGAGAAAGGTGTTGCATAAAGAAAAGTGCAGAATTTCCTTGTGTTTTTATTGCCACTTTTGCAAATTCATTTGAGAGCATCTCAGTCTATTTGTGGTTAATTTCTCAGCTTTAGCAGTCATTTCTCGAGGTAGACATGAAGAAAGAGGATGTCTGTGTATGTCTGTGTGTATGTGTGTGTGTGTGTGTGTGTGTGTGTGTGTGTGTGTGGGCGCGCGTGTGCGCGCGCACGTGCACATGAAGGCTTCCATTTCCATAAGTTACATGCTGTCTGAGTACATTGGTCCGATTGATAAAAGACAGGGTAAATCAAAGAGATAAATAAGAGAGAGACCAGCTGGCAAGAGTCCTTCCCTGGTGTCACTAGGAGGACCTCTGCTCCCTGAAACCCAGCCACACACCCCGCTCTCCGTGGCCATCGCTCTCGCTGACAGCCGCCCCCGCCGCCGTTCCCGTGCTCCCTGCCACTCTCGACAGGACCACTGCTCCCCTGTCAGCTGGGCCACGGAGGTGCTCAGCACTGTCTACCTGCAGAGACTTGCCAGCAGTCTGCCGCACTCAAATCTTTGCCTGGAAGAGCACCGGAGATGCCGGTCGCTTTTCTCCACCCTCAGTAGAGCTGCTCTTCGCCTCATTTGTACATTCACTAAACATTTATGAGACAAGCCATGGACCAGACTTGAGAAGGAGAACTCAAACACAACATTTACATTTATTCATTTAGCACACGCTTTTCTCTCCAGCAACTTTCACTGATTATGAAGCACTGTTTAGCTGACACCTCTGTCCAGGGTGACCTGCAAGGTACAGAGATACACTAAAATCCCCACATTCATTCACCATCTACTGTATACCATTTATACAGTAGAGTCATGTAGCACATTCATATCTATTGATTTAGGTGACATCTCCTCAAAGCGTTTCTCTCACATTAAGCTACTTACAATGATTTACCCATTTATACTGCTGGTGGCACATAGCACTGCTACCTCACAGCTTCCCCACAGCTGTGAGGTTGGGCCTGCGTGGTGTTTGCATGATCTTTCTGTGTCGGTGTGGGTTTCTTCTCACAGTCCAAATGTATGTTTTTCTGATTAACTGGTCCCTTAAGTTGCCTGTCGTGTGTGTGTGTGTGTGTCTGTGGGGCAACCGTGTGATGTCCTGTCCTTGTTGTACCACTCCTAGCCGGTTCTGGAATCAGCCGTGAACCATAGCAACTCTCACCAGGACAAGCGGTTAAAATGAAAATGAGCTTGACTGACTTTCGCAATTTTTGCTACAGCAATTGAGGGAAAATGTTGCGCTCAAAGGTACTACAGCAGAAGGTGGTATTTGATCATGGGTCCTTTAGGTACGAAGGTACTGCCCCACCTGCTGTCCCAGCACATTCACACACACGCACACACGCACACACGCGCACAAACACACACAAAGGGCAGTTTACATTCACCTGAAACACGTCTTTAGTCCCGAAACCACAAATATGCCTATTTAATTTTGTTTTTTTCTGTTTTTGCTGTTTATTTATTTCTGCGTGCATTATGTGTCTTGTGTTATGTCTCCTGTGTGTTCAGCTGTTTTATGTCAAATTTGCTCTCAGATTTCTAACCCATGTCCAGACGCACATCCAGGTGCTGTGAAGCACCTCTGCTACCCACCCCACCGCTGTGAATATTCTGCTCATTTAAAAAGGGATGTAATTCCATTCCTTGTCTGCAACCATTCATCACAATAGTAATAACAGTTAGCAAAGAATCCAAATGTATATTATACAAAGGTCCTTTTTTTGAGTCTATATAGCGGGAGGTTTTATTTGTTTTTTCAGCTCTCTTTGAAAATATCCCTGTCGTAGAGCCCAGCGAAACTGTCAGCAGGGTTTGCCGGGTCCATTTTATTAAAGTTAAAGAGGAGCTTCCAGGGTTATCAGGGCCACAGGGAGAGCAACACCGAATGAGGCGTAATGACCCATCAGATTGATAATCAATGAGTCCACATCTCGCTTGCATTGTGCTCCCATCCTGGAGTTCCTCCCCCTCCCGCCTCATTAAAAGATCCAGTTACTTTTTAATTTAACTTAATGATTTTTTTGAACAATATATCAAATGTGGAGAAGACTCGTGGGAACACTCACTCTTCAAAATGCCTTTAAGCTTTATTTATTTATTTATCATTTTGCTGCTGTTTTAAGGTGGTTTGCCGATAATTAGCATTTCTTAGAAAGTTTACGCACTAATTTTGGAAGGAAAGGCTAAGAGTTCACATTTTCGTTATTTTTGTCATTAAATTTCTGAATTAATTATTGTCACCAGTATGGATTTTTTAGCAGCAGCCATCATTTCCGCTTCACTCATTTTTACACCCTGGGGTTAACATATGCTTTATCCCAATTTGACTTATGTATTGAAGTTTGGCACTTTACTCTGTTATGGCCCTACCTACTGCCCCTCATTAGATTAATATATTACTCATAAAAGCCCAGTGTGATTAGTAAAAGAACTTCACACACACTATTGAACATATTGGTTTCCGCTGAAGTATCTGACCCACCTTGAGCTTCTTTTTCAAATAGAGAATAATGTAAATTGAATTCAGCTTCCATGGAAAACCTTCTCGCAACTGCAATTAGAATTCCACAGAGAGGGCAGAAGATGCTGCCTGTTTGTGGAAAGTAACCTTTTCTCAGTTTTCCTCGATCGGCAGTCAAGGTATCTGCACAGCTTCGGCGTCAGTGCGCACCATTTTGCTGCACTCCAAGCCCTGCAGGGCGACCGCGCTGGGAAGCGCCCCACAGAAAAATGAATTGAACTGAAGTCGGAGACTAATGCAGTCGGTCATCGTGCTCCGTCACAAGTCTAAACACAGCAAGCATTCACAATGAAGCACTTCTCGTCCTTGCATGAACAGCCCTCTGACATATTCATGGGACCCGGCTGCAAAACTGATATGATTATTTTGTAATTTCAAGCTCCACTCCAATCCCTGTCAAATTAAAATAGAATCTCCATGCATCTGAGGACATCTATCAATGTGACAACCTTTATTGTATGATATTGTAATGGCAGGCACAATATACCTGTCATATCGTGTATCGCAGAGCTCATCCGCCTGCCACTCCCAGCAAGACTCATTTCGCCGGAGCCATTAGAGCCACTCTATCAAGTACTGATGGCTTCCTGTGAAATATCTATTGGTTTTTTTCCCCTCCAGAAGCAATGAGCTGTACAACCACCAGTACACAACCGCTCAGCAAGAACACTCTCCGCTCAACATTGCACAGCACAGCATTGTGCGGCTACAGTAGCGCGACTCAAGCCAACATCAGGCGCCGAGTGGGTAAACATTTTCTGACATGTTTTCAATATGATTACATTAGAACAAGCAGCGTCTGATTGAGGAGCTAATATTCAAGCCATGCAAATCATCAATCACAAGGAGCGGTGGTATTAATTATTCAATAAAAGTCTAATTCAAGAATCAATGTTGGGAGTGGAGAAGGGGGAAGTAGAGCTCCCAGCAGAGCGGGAACGCGGATAATAAAGAAGGAATAGGGAATTACCCCACTCTCAGAGCTGTGGCCCGCGCCGTCTCGGCCTGTCAAAAACAACCGCCGCGCCACCGTTTCATCTCGCCAAGTTTAAAGACAACTTTGGAAACACTTGATTTCCTCGCCAAACTCGTTAGGTCTTTGTACCTCATTAGTTCAGGTTTTTTTCACCCCCACCCACCCCGCCCTCCCTCTTCGTAGCCCCATTTCCTTTCTTTTTCTTCGAAGTCGTCATTACAGCTCTTACGCCTCACACTTGCGGTTTGAAGTTTTAAATTGTGAGCTGTGATCTTTCGCAATTACCAACTGGGCTAAAATTTTTCCCAGGGAATTCATTATTTACATTCAATTAAACAAATTGATCAATCAGTTCTTTGCAGTGCTACTGTAAGGAAGACCATGTGACACAGGCAGACGGAACCCACTACAAAGTTACCTACTGTAGGCCTCTGTTCTCGGCCCAATTCAAAGGTGTTTTTCACTCACTGCACTGCGAGGAACTTTCTCAGCAATGTTGTCAGTTGCCAGTCAGGCTCATTAGTGTTAAACATCGTAACCTCAAAGTGTTTAGTCCACACGGAACTTGGAACTTTTTCTTAACTCGTGTGTTAATCTGATGTCATCGCTTTTGCTTTCTGCCATGTTCTGGGCCGTGTAGCGTGGTCAAACAAGGTCGGCCAGAGCTACGTCGAGGTGGCACCGCAGGAAGCGCCGGTGCTTCGCGTTCCGTGACTGTAGGTTCGCGCGTGGGTTGGAATCCGACACAGTCTGTGTTTGCGTGTTTGTGTGGGTTTCCTCCCACAGTCCATCCTTACACTTATCCATCAATAACTGCCGAATGCTGGTCAGGGTCACAGCAGTCCAGAGCCCATCCCAGAACCACTGGGTAGTAGCTATGCTACGAAACGACACCCTGTATGGGAGGCCAGTCCATCACAAGGAGGCCACACACACACACACACACACACACACACACACACACAAAACAGACAATTTAGAGAAATCAATTTACCTGAAACACATCTTTGGACTATGAGAGGAAACCCCTACAGACTTGGGGAGAACATGCAAACTGCGCCATCCCACAACCCAGACACATGTAATTCAGCTGACCTGCTGATTCTCAGTTAACCCCAGTGTGTGTGGGTGTGAATGAGCGTGTTTGCCATGTGATGGGCTGGCATCCCACCCAGAGTTTACCCTGCTTCAGAGCACGTCCTTCCAGGATGGGCTTCCAAACCACAGTGACCCCACATTGGACAAGCCGTTACTGATACTGGATCAATAGTTAAATGCTGTGTCTAGCAGTTGTCTTACGTGTGCAACCATTTATTATTGTAAAGGCATCGTAAAAGCATCATAAACAACTTGCTACAGCTTCCTTACCAAGAAACTCAATCTTCTTTACTTTTTCCACATGCAGCTCATTTGCCAAGGTCCAAATGAAGACATTCTTTCCAAAAAATTGTCACTGAACTGACCCCCTACTGCTTGATATGGTGAAACTTCAAGTGTGTTGGAAAAACAAGAATCACGTGATACTGAACTGTATTTGCTGCATTACTGTAGAAGCAGTGATTTGCTGTATTTGCAGCAAAAGGTTGGATGCAGCCAGAGAACAATGGAGCCGACGACAGGCAACTCTACGCTCTGTGCTGCAGCAGTGCCATCATAGAGCTCTCTGCTCCCAATGATCCAGTTTACCTCTCCTGTACAGAAGTTCATTCCACACAAATGACTTGAAGCTGCCGGTTTTGAGCAAATTTTGGGTTTATTTCCTTGTTGTGCACATGGGTGTAGAACCTGCTTTCACTGGCAGAAAAAGCAACTGAAGGTATCCTCTTTGTAGTCACATTCGTAAAAGCATCTCCCAGCATTTTGCTTTTTTGACTTTATTACAGCCCTCTCTTTTTTCCATTCATTGAATTTCCCCTTTGCCTTATAATGAATGGGTACAAAATTGTCAGAAAAAACAATGTTAAATCTGATTCTACTGCGTAATAATATCTTACATTTTGTGCAAGAGATGGTATTGTTGCATTATTGCAGCAAGATTTGCCAATACGGAGCATTTATCTCATCGCTTGTGCGGCATTTTGATGCCAGAATTGAGGGCATCAGTACAAATAATGGCTAAAAAAGAGACTGTCAGCAAAAGCTTGCGGGGAAAGCGATCTTCTGCAGAACTCCAGCATGAAACAGTACCTGACCCCACAAGCTATTGGTATGTACAGTAGTATCAGCTCTGAAACCTTAGGGTTTCAGGGCCTCGCCTGAGCAAATCGGGTTGCGCTCAGATGAGCTGCGCACTGACATGAGCAAGTCTGTTAGGTGTCTGACAGACACGCGCCTAGTAGTCCAGCCTAGACAGAAATGAAGGCCTTGGAGTGAACCACCATGGAGCAGAAAAAAAACAGAAAAAGAACAGTTTGTTTACCATCAGGGTCACACACCTGCAAAGAACATCCACTACCTTGTAAGAGAGTAGTGAGAAGAGGCAGGACAGGAGATGGGCCGAGGGCAGCACTACCATGTGACCACCTCCCCGACACTGCAGTTCTGCTCTGTGCATGTAAAACAACGCACCGGCTACCAACAATCCCAAACAAATTAGCATCTCCTGCCACCTTTTGTGTATATTTTTATAATTACTTCCCCGGAGGCTTCTGCGAGTGGATCCAGCGGCACATGGCGCTGCTCCGTTGTCTGTGTTGTTTCTCACAGCCCCAAATGGAAGCAGTTGAGATAAACATACTCAGACGTCAAACAGTGGCAGCAAAAGCTTATATCGTGCATAGCTTACTCAAAATATCGATTCACTGCGTTTCAGATTTGTGCTATTGTATTGATGGCTGTCTGAAAGATGCCATCCCTTCTAGACAAATAGCACTTTTTTGACATATGATTTAGTTTTCTGCCTCTGTGTTGTGATAGACATAAGCTGCTAATTGATGCTAACTTCACATGCCCTCCTCGCTTAAGGTTGTTGGACGGGGTGGGAATGCGGGGAAAAAAATGGCTCATCCACACGAAAATAATGAATCGTGGGGGTTCTTCCCCTTCATCACGCTGAAGAAGTGTCTTCACCAAAGCTGTTCTTTGCAGGGACAATGTCGTGTTTTTGTGAGGTACTACAGTGTCTGTTGGATTTAAGAAATGTCCCTTTTCATACTGCATATTCGATAGAATTGCAAGCTCTGACCCACCAAATGAAGTTAATTTCATTACTACATTTCATTAGCGGAATTCCCTCTAACATAATGTGAGTGTCTGTGATTAATTCTGTTGCATTTTGCTTAATTTATGATGTGGTTTTTGGTCCCTGCTGTTAAACTGTACAAGTATTTTAAGGAAGTATTAAATTATTACTGTGAACTCCTCCTCAATGTATATTAAAGAAGCAAACATCAGACATGTCAGTAGAACGCTGCCCTAATTTTAATTCTTAAACAGAATGTACATGGATTCCCCCATTTGTGCCTGTTCCAGGAAATCATTCTGACAAGATGAGAGTCCCTCAGATATTTCCTACTGCAGGAATCAGAGTCTTCCGTTCTTCTTGACTCCTTGTTAACATCCTCTGTCTCCTGTTTATGTGGAACCAGAGGGCACTGCGGTTAAACTGGTAAGGGACACAGTCAGCCATAGCTGACCCACTGTGAGTGCAGGTTCCGCAAAGACAAACTGAACCCTAACCGCAGTTTTGTGGTCCTCTAAGGTTTGATTTCTGAAGAGCTTAAGGGCACAGCAGCACATCATTGATCAGCGTGGCCAGAACACCACATAACAGCACAGATCTCCATGCGTCACATCTCATACACCACGGCAGCAGACCTGCCTGCTTCCGGAACATTTAGACGCACGGCCTTGTAATTTGAGGGCAGAAACATAACATCCCACTGCTGCCAAACCCTTGAGAATATTTTACATAAACAGCGTTATTGTACTTTCTAGGTAATTAAGTCACAGCCAACAGGAGCGGCAATACAACCAGTTATTGTCATGTTGCATATTGCAAACCAACAAGTGGTTTCACTTTCACAAACATTTTGTCCTCCACAGATGAACGGGATCCAACGACCTTCTTCTTCACACCAGTATCTTCTCCTTTTGCACTTCCACTCCTTCCACAGAGATATCAATGGTCAGATGTGCAGAATCAGTGCTTACAGGGTCCAGTTGAAGCACTGGAGTTTAGTGCCTCTGGTGCTACAGAGACAGAGTCTCCTTCCGCCTCCAGTGTTCAACAAACAGACATTTCCTGGCAGAGCATGGAAAAGCCGCCTTCCCAGATCCGCAGCCTGCCTGCAGTTAGCCATTTAAGTGAATCCCACATCGGCCAGGATGAAACAGAAAATGCACCGAAGCCTGTTTAATTGGGATATTAGGCAAAACTGCTGGTCAAAATGCCCATTTATCATCCCCGACTCCTAATTGGTTTCCGGTTCCTGCCTCAGCGCGGTGCTGTAAATTGAACGTGTCCGCGTGCGCAGCTGAACCATCGCCACGCGGCCGCTGCAATCAGGCGCGTCAGGCTCCACTTCATGCGGCCCGAGAGGGAGGATATGAGCAGAGCCAAAATATGCAGCATGCATTCCATGTGCAATTAATGCTCACTGAAACTTTAAGAAGGACAAATAGCCGGGCTGCTGTTAAGGCATTCCTGTGCTTGATTACAGAGCGGCAAAGTAAGCCCCCTTTTCTCCTTTCTTTTTTTTACGTAAAGAACCTCGACGGAAATCAATCGCTCTAAACCGGCTTATACGTGCGAAGCAGAAGGCAGCTCCAGTGAGAGCCCTAGCACTACGCCAGCAGCCAAATGAAAACGCTGGGAAACCACAGGCCCCGCAAAATCATTAACCGTTACCACTTTGCTCACTATTAACCATGACTTTTTAACACGAGGGGCTTTCACACCTATGCGTGTTGGTGGGGGGGGGGGGGGGGGGAGG
>UFQX01000335.1:266649-380170 GCA_900497675.1 Arapaima gigas | reverse complement strand
GGGGGGGGGGGGGGGGGGGGTGAAGCTCTGGATTACAAAAGATGCATAACCAAGCTGGAGTCAGTGCACTGCTGGTCATGGCCATCACAGACCCTCCTTGGCAAACCCTTCTGCTGTGAAAGAGGATCACAAATCCTGGAGGACGGCTTCTCTTTGCTTCTTTTATCCATTTTCAATTACATTTATCCTCCAGATACGTCCATTCAGGTTACCAGAATTTACATTTAAGAGGAGTTTTATTTAATACCACTACAAGGGATTTCATCTCATTTACAAGGAGAAAATTTGGATTTTGTGCTTCTCCCAAAAGCTGAGGGTAGGGCCACCGTGCAGTCGTCTTCTCAGAGGCTCTGGCTGCATTAAGTTCTCAAAGCCCCTCACCACTTGTTTGCTGCATTCAGCTGTTATGATTTCAATAATTTCGGCCCCATTTTATTGTCTGGAAACAGTGTTACCTTGTCCTGTGAGCGAGAATTCATTTGTATTATTTTCATCGATTTCTTTTGCTTTCACTCATCTCGTTCAGTTTTTTACCTTAAAGGTCCAATTCATGAATAAACTTTGAGTTTTATATGTACATGTGTTCTGTTTGTGAGTGTTTGTTAGCATATAGAACATAATATAGTAAAATGTGCAATAACACACCTGGCAACAACATGAATTCAAATATAACACAACTGGCGACTGGCTCCCATCCTCCCCCGGGGGGTTGGGGTGGGATTAGGATGTGACACTCATCATCAGCACAGATTTTTCTCAGTTCTGTGCACAGTCACATGTCTACAGTAAAAGTTTCACTACCTTTACTTATGTGCTTTTAGTGTTTTTGTGAGCGTTAGCAAATTATAACTGAGCTAAAGTGTATATTCTTAGTATCATTATTATTATTAGTAGTAGTAGTAGTGTTGTTAGTATAGGGCGGTTGCAGACCTTCCACTTGTCCAGTGTGACTGAGATGTTTTGTGAGGCCATGTTGTTGTGCTCTGCAAGTGCTGATCTTTAAATATGTGGCAGCACATATACTAAACCAGGAAGTATACAGAAAGAATTATGATAGTGGTACTTAAACGTGCTATCGTGAAATATAGCTCCTGTTCCCACAGCCCAGTCCCCTGAGCCTCCCTTGCATAACGCCTTCAACAGCACGTCCAAGCGAGTCACTGTACGTGTAAACATGTATATCGTTCACGTGTGCAACATGTTTTTAACATTCAGTCTGTTTCCTACATGTCCTTTTTCTTTTCACACAGTAACTAGAATGTCAACTGAAATATATTGTTTTTCATTAACCTCACAAAAATGCAACCCCACATTTTACACAGCTGAATTTTTGGACACCACTGATCACATTATACCAGGGTTTTACTGCAACTACAGAGGAGCTGGATGCGGGCAGGGAGACGGCCAAAAAGTAGCTGTTACAGGGTCATTGTTGTGTTATGAAAACTCGTGTTAATTACCGAAGCAGCTAGACCCATTTGAAAGCCGTTTGGTGATTTTTTTACATAAATGGGTGTTAATTTTGCACACACATTTTTCCACTAAATCTAATGGTTACTACATTTTTGATGAAAAGGTAAACATTGGCAATTTATGAGATTCAGCTTACAAGGGGGTTTCAGAAAAGTGCAACGTTTTAAGGTGGTGAAGAATAGCACTGTGCTGTGCTGCACTCTTTCCCTGCACAATGAAAGTTTCCAAAGGATCAGTGTTAAGAGTATGCAGATGTGAGGTCAACAAGCAGCTTATTTCAAAGTGTGCCAAAGTTCCATATGTCATAAGTACAGCTGTAGTCTGTAGTACAACAGTAGCAGAAGTGGCTATTATTGAAGGATGACTTTCAGTTCCCTGAGAACAATTTGGTGCTAAAACACATTTTTTTTGCTTTGGTTAAAATCTTAGTTATCTAGTCTTGTGGTTATGACCCAAGCATTTAAGGGCCTCCACTGACAGGGTGAAGTTAAGGAAAAAAGTATGAAAACTGCTCAGTATGAAAACTGTTTATTAATTTGGCTGACAGGTATAATTCTGACATCTATGTTTTAAAGTTTCATTTTTTCACTGGAAAAGAATCACATTTGTTGCTGAAAACACATCTGGTTCTGTCAGACTGGGGGTATCTGCTGAATGTCAGCGGGAAGATTCTGCCAACTCTGACCATTTATCTCTAAATTTCTGCAGAAGAGTTGTCCCATTGTCCACTCACAAAGGAGCAACACACCCACCGTCTGGTTCGCATCCCTGAGTCATCTCAGACATGTCTGCAGAAAGCAAGCATGGTTTTTATCTGATGCCGACCTCAGCACAGACTCAGGACCTACAATGAACATTTAGGTATGGAGGTAAACCCCAGTACACACAATTTCGCTACAACATAGCTAAACTTTCAATACCAGCTCCCGGGTTGTACAATAGACGTATAATGCAGAGCCATAACACTCTGCCAGAAATTTGAATGCAAGTCAAAGATCAAGCATCATGCGAGTAGTGTGACACCGTACCAGCAGTCTGTATGGGACATAATTTGTTAATATCCTTAGGGTTTCCTATCGCATGTTTGCTTTGTCTGTACATGTTTGTGATGCATCTTCATTTTAATCTCTATAATCAGCAAAATGGAGGCAAAAATGTAGAAAAGTTAGTGGGAAAAAAATTGAAAGAAAGAAGATAAAAAGGCAGGAAAACTGCATATGATAGAAGTGAACATGGAAGTGATTAAAAGAATTGAAGAGCGACGCCACCCGTGACAACTCATAACTCACAATCAGCTGTTCTTCTCTGCGCATACATTATACAGAATACACCACTAATAGCACTACAGTAAACTGCTTTCTTTATGCAGTTAAACTGTTGGCTCAGCTCCTTTTTTGACATAAATTCCATTGTTGAATAAACAACTTTGAAACATGGAGTCCCTTGTCCATCTCACTCACAGTCTCTAGACTGATCTCATCTCACTATTGTGCTCAGTGGTATGGTGCCCTGTGTGTGTGTGTGTGTGTGTGTTGTGCTAATGGCAGCAATGTGTGATGGTGGAGTAGAAGCTAGAGAGTGAACCTGCGTGGAATAATGCCTCTGCATGGAGGTGGCAGCATGTTTGCTCTGACCTGGCAGTCCTCTATTCTGCTCTTCTGGCCGTGATGTTGGGCACTCTGGGCACCAGCGCCTCTATGTGGAATCTGTAACGTGGGCGTCTGGTCTGAGTGGTGTGTCTCTCACTGTCTGCATTTTGTGTTTGTTGCCTCTCTTTACAAATGAGTCTATCTTTCGTTCCCTCCCTGTGTGAGCTGGGCTATTTACACTCCAACTTACGAGCTCCCTGAGGAGCAGCATCAATCCCACGGGCCCCGTCCCAATACCATCTCTCTACAGACACAGAAACCCACTCACACACATGCACAGACACATCCCTCCCAGTCCTCATTTTGTTTTGTGCTTTGCATTCTAAGAAAACCCCTCTGCCGGCTTGGATTTATTCCCTGTACGTCCCCATGCTGATTGCTCTACTTTTCTTCTGACAGCTAAAAACCGAACAGATAGAAACAGTGAAATTATCCCGAGACATCTTAGAATACACTAATTGCAGAAGGGGGCTGTTGTTTGTCTGCTTTTGTTTAACAACAGAAAGTAAAGCAAAACAGCTCGGAAAACACCATAAGGAAACTGTTAAAAACCTGGAAAGATGATGTGAGAGAACGAGCAGCATGAATTCTGGAAGGTTTACCTGAACCTCTGCAAAATGTTTCTTTTTTTAATTTTTATTTTTCAAGCAGCTTCTTTAAATCCGCAATAAGCTGCGTTGTCGAAGCAAATCCACGGCGTGCTGGAGGACAAGGGACGAGGTCATTAGAGGTCAGCATTGCCCTAATTGTACATTACAAGCAAAGAGTGATCCAGTCCTCAGCCAGGGTGTGAATCTCAAGTAGCCAAATACCCCAGTCCCCTGCACTGTGTACTGAATTGTAAATGGTTGGCTAAAAAAGTCTGACAGCGATACCTGACATGGGCATTAAATCATTGCCCCAAGGAATCCTCCATCTAGCTCCCCTTGACAAGAACACTGTCATCTCGTCCAGGGCATTACCTATCCCTCTTGACAACGCCGGATCAGAATTAGTCATGGCATTAGATGTAAATTGGTGCTGTTCAAGGATAATAATGAGGACCAAGCTGCATGTCGGTGTGGTTGACATGACGACATCTTGATACTGTCTCCGATGGTCTATTACGTCTAATGGTATTCCGACCTCCAAGGCTACAAAGTTTATTTTCGGTGTGTATACGTTTCTATTTTTGTTTGTCTGGACACTTGCGCCTCGAAGTGCCCAGGTACTGGAAGCCCAAAGGAAGGAGGCCCTGCCAGCGTTTACTTGTCCGGCACCTGACTGCTGATGACCACTTCCCTGACATTGTTTGGCAAGGAACCAGGTGCGCTGCATGAGGCGAGAGACCCCGCAGTTGCACATAAATTAAATTGCTTTCCAAGTGGCATTGTTTTCATTTCCTTTCCTTTCCTTTCCTGTGGAGCTGATTAAGAAACATATTAGCCTTGGTGTTTATGTAAGCTACAAGCTCTAATATGATCCTGTTCTATATGCACGAAACAAGTTTGCTTTGTTTTGCACGATGCCACTTTAAACAATTAACATTCTGAACTGTTCGTTTTGCTGTCGGCATTCTGCAGTTTAAAATCAAGGCGTTCTGGCATCCGAACGTCTGTAATTCTCCTGTTTTTTCTACTAAATGCTTTCTTAATTGGAATGCGTACTCTTTGGGTTCCATAGTCATTTAAGATAATGATAGCTGAAGGTCTTTAATTGTGCTGGCATTGTAATTTGTTAAATGATAATTAATGTCGAATAAATATTCAGTAAAATAAGCGTAATTGCTCTGCATTAAATATGCGCAGAATATTAATTATCGCACTTTGTTAAGTGGTTTCCAGGACCAAGCCATGCAGTAATGCTGGGTCCTCTGGTAAGGATCAGCCCCACCTTTCCTGTTATAAGCAGGGAATGATGTCATGGCCAAGGCATGACATCACGAGTAATGCATGACATCATGACCAATGCATCGCATCATCGATGGTCCGTAAGAGAGGGACACGCTGGCGTTGCTCTGTAAGCAGGTAGGGAGGAGGGCTGCCTCTCTCCTCACGCAGCCCAATTAAGAGTGTTTAACAAACATCAGTTTGAGGTAGCGGTTGTACAGGAATAAGCCAGAGGCTGCTTACAATCATTTGCATGTATTCCCAGTGGCTTATGTTCAAAATAGAGGTGTATGGCTGGGACCTTTTCTTGCAATCTAAGTATGAAATTGTTTTGCTTTCTGCAGCATTCGAGAGTCTCAGGTTAGGAGGATGGGCTTCGGTACACAGCTGACCACCCGAGCGCAGACTGAGGATGACAGCGGTGCACTCTTGTCCAGACAGGTGAGACAGCCTGTCTGTTCTCTGACTGACACCTCCCTTTGCAGGGGGCAGCAGACTGAGCTCTACCGTAGTACTCTGGCAGTCCACGGTAACTCATTTGTAAACACCCTCAGCATCATATAGTATGGCATGAAATAAATATGAAAGGGGAAGGCGATAGGAGTCAGGGGGCATGTGGGAGGATGTGCTGGTTTACCTTCCAATTTTTTGGTACATCCCCTCTTTAACCTGAAGGTTAAACCATGCAGGTTACAGGAAGCCCACAGAGATTTCTAAATCTCACTGCAGCGCAGCAGCCGGGACTGAAGGAGAAATGATATATTCCTGTAAGCAGTAGCAGCACCGAACAAGGCTTGTGTCAAATCCCCTAATGGAGAAAAAATGTGTCCGCCTCGGAACAAAGGGGAAGCAGCCCTCCGCGGATTTTGTCATACACACTTTCAGGGCCAGGCTGTCCTCTTACATGCCGGAATTAATTCTGGGGAACATTGCCAGAATATGGCAGCGCTGTCAGCTTTTCATAAGGGCTGCGGATTTTGATTCCGGAACTTCCGCTTGCATCTGAGCAAATGACAGTCCCGAAGAGGCGACTGCTTCATGTCACGCCCTTGAAAAACCAAACGATCCCCCGTTGCTTCACACACTCCCTCCTCGTGCTAAAATAGGATTCCGTTTCTCCCTTTACAAAAGATCTTTTTTTGCCTAAATCAGCGACTTTGCTTATTCATTCACTCGTTGCTCTGTGATTTACTAGTGGAAAAGCAGCCGTGTCTGCTGTGTCAATGGGCACCTTTCATTGTATATTTCTTATGTGTGTCTCAGGATACAGTATGTTCCTGTGGTTTTCCCATGTTCATGCACTGCTGCTTCATTTTTGGATGTATCGTTCTGCTTTAAAGACTCCTTCTCCTGTGCCCTCCCCCACCCCTGCTGTTTTTGCATGTTTTATGAATCAGCCGTACAGGTGAGGTAACTTTTTACACTGACTTGGATGGCAGTGATGTTGAAAGAGAAAAAGAATTCTTTCTTTTCCAAACGCTGTAGTCTGCATAAATGAAATTGACATGCCTTTCAATACATGGCAAAGGCATGTTATTGGAAGAGACATCTTTTATTCTCCAGCTTTTACATCGCAAACACTCGGCCATGAGCTCAGATCAGAGCTCTCCTCTGCAGGTTGAGAGGAGCAGACAGCATTTGTAATGAATAAGTAAACAAACAGATAAATCAATTGACTAAGAATACACTGCAAAAGTTTAGTTTTGAACTCCAAAGTAAACTTCCCTATAACATTCAGCCTTGCAATGGTGTCTCTGACAGTCTAATTATTACTATTACTTCAGGAAACTGGCATGCCATCCAGGAGATAGTTTCATATCCTGGTGCTCAGTGATTCCAGGATAGGCTCCGGTCCTCCACAACCCTGAGAGCATGAAGCAATTTAGGATTATGGATGGGTGGATAAATCACTAAATCAATATAAGCAGCTTAACGGTCAATTTAGAGAAAAGCAGCAGCTAAATTAACACCATATTTTATAGTGTTTACTCTAATCCTATAATGACTAGTTTGTAAACACTATGTATAAAACTCAGTCTCTGTTTGTCTGCTTGTTTGCTGTTTCAGGCACAGCTTGGTTATTCAAGCCAAAGACTGGCACACAGGTATTTCTAGGACCACCACCTCTAATGGTACTTCTTGCATAGTCAAGTTCATTAAACACCAAAAAGCATTTAAAGTTTTTTTTTTTATTTTTTTATTTTTTATTTATTTATTTTTTTAATTCTTTAAAATTATTACTTTGCGCTTGGAAATGCCCACGTAGTTGTGTCACACACAGAGTGCTCTTTGTGCTGACCAAACGGCCAGAGCACAGCTCTCTCTCTCTCTCTCTCTCTCTCTCTCTCTCTCTCTCTCTCTCTCTCTCTCTCTCTCTCTCTCTCTCTCTCTCTCTCTCTCACATACACACACAAAAGACAGAAATTAATACAATCATACCTTATAGAATCTGTACAAAGTTAAAATGTAAAAGTTAATTATGGCACACACAGAGACACAAATGCACACCACTGCATACGTTAGTGACATAAAGGCAGTAAAGCTGGTGATGTTATATACTTTGTTGTTACTTTTTTCTTTCCAACTTCCCATGACTGGTGCTCATCACTCTGTGGCATCTGCCTGTTCAACAGTACTAACAATAGTATAAAAAGATTTGGCAGTAAGTGAGCAGGCCGGCATAAGCCTGGCAGTCGGCAGATTCTTAACGTGTAACACGAGTCCCTCAGCAGCCACATGTTGATCATGCACTGAGGCTGCCAAAGCAACAAGGATCAGAGGTAGACCCAGGTGTGTCTGAGTCACACAGCCTTGTTCCGGCATGGTCTCCATGGGCCATCAGCGCAGTGTGGGGGGTACACCGTGCCGGAAGGCTGAAACATCTGGACATGCCTTGCATGGAGGGCTGGGGGAATTGGGGTGGCACAGGTGTGCTGGGCGGGACATGAAAGCCAGGCAGCACGGGGGGCCATGCGGTGAGCTCCGAGCCGGGCCGCAGTCTCTCACGAGGGGCCCTCCTGCACCGAAGATGCTGATCCAGGTGGGAAAATGTGGCTCGGCGCTCGAGCCCATTTTAATGAGAGCACCGTTGCCGCCCGCATGGCCATTAAGCGCCAGCAGTGATTTGAAAGGGAATTTTAGATTTCCGGTCGCGAGCGCTTCGCCCTGGAACGGCTGCGTCAGGTACGTCGGCGATGGGGTGCCCACACCAGACCCTCTCGCTCTCAGCATGGATGATCAAAAGAAATCGGGAGGCAAAGACCATTATGCCAATGACACTTTCAGTAAGAGTCCAGAGAGCAGAATGACATGACAGCCATTAAGGTTTTAAAGTGGGACTTTAAAGGCACACTGAAGGATGAGTGTCAGGAGTGAATCAAAGGGAAAAAGTTAAATCTTTATAATGTGGCACGGTGTGCTGCTCTCCACAAAAATAAGTTTCGTGCAAAACTAGTCCAGCGCCTGTGTCGGACGCACACAGAACAAAGGGGGATCGCAAAGTTTGTTCTGTGGGCTTGAAAATGAAAGCCATTGCTGGAGTGCGCAAGCAGCCGGTCATTAGGAATGGACCAGCTCCTAGTCAGGAGGAGGACCCGCTCTCCGGTGCCCGGCCACGTTACCTTCAAGTTCTAAATTAGCTGACAAATGGGAAGTTTTGAACAGAAAAAGAAAAGTCAAGCCAGCAAGACTCGTGCTGCATGTGCCGTAACTGCAAAGCAGATAATCCCCGAAATTCTTTGCTGCAAAAATTGTGATGACCATCCCTTTGTTGGTCATTTCTCTTTAAATTTACGATGAAAATTGCCAAGACACAAAACAAACGCATTATTATCAACAGAACAGTAGTGCGCCATCTTTGGCCCCTTCAGCGAAGCAACTCTCCGTTCAGGCTCACATGTGCCGACGCTGACAGTACACCACATCCGCTGGCCGCGACCGCGCCACTGAACTCTCTCCAGCAAAAGCGGCGTCTAATGTGTCTCTCTGTCACATAATCAAGGATTTTAGAGTCTAAATCTTTGATCTGTGGGAACATTTTCTGACGGGGGGGATAAACCCCTCTCAGCTCAGCCTTCTGATCTTTCTCCCTATTAATGATGTCAAATGAGTGTGTTTACAGGCTGATTAGATTGGTGCTGCAGCAATAGGCCCCCCCTCATGGCCTGTCCCCACCGGAGGTGCGCTCCGTCCTGTCAACGGCCTGGCAGCAGGACTGGTCCCCTGGCGCCATGGCCGATCCGGCGTGGGCCCGTGCCCTGCTCTTTGCGGCACAGCTGTCGCCGCTTGGAGGCAGTTCACATCCAGTTGTAGGGTAGCCAAGCCAGGAGCCTCTGGAGTAGCCCATCTGGCATGGCTGTGTGTGTGTGTGTGTGTGTGTGTGTGTGTGTGTGTGGGCACGCATGAACTCACACCCTACTCTACCCACTCTAACCTGCCCACTTCACTGCACTGATCCCATAGATCTTTTATTCATCGACACTCGGCCAAGCTTTGCTGTAGTTAGTTAATATGCGGACTGGGATGATCAGATGGTCTTCTTCAGCGCTGTTTGCAGGAAAGTTGACCGTGAAGCTTTAACTGCCGCACACCCCTGCTGGGGGGACAGGGTTACTGTCCTCTAGCTGGTTTATAAGCACATCCAATTAGTGCGTTTACTTTCTATTTCTTTTGCAGCCCATGGACTGATACATATTGCAAAATGCACTAGCACTGTGTCAGCATTTCCGAAGTTATTTACTAATACTTAATAATTCCGAATGATGCATGGCTTCACAGCAGAAAATGCATCTCGTATTTACGAAATGCCTCTCTTCACTTTAGCAGCAGAAGCTACATGTGATGTATGTCAATGAATTATTAATTAATTAATACAATTATTATTAATATATTTGGTTCTGTACATCACATATCATGTCATTAAAAGTTAAAGAGTTAATAGGCTTCATCGTGCTTCAATCTGTCACATGAGAACACACACAGGCTGAGGTAAAAGTTTCGGATATCGGTGTATGCGTGCCCTGTGCTGTGTTGTTACATAATGTGAGCCAGCATGGCTGCGCTCACCGGAGGACAGATGGCAGTCATTGTTCATCGCCTGTGGGATCTGTCCAGGTCTTTTGATCACGACCATGGCTCCATGTGTTCCTGTGTCTACGGGTTGGTTGCAGTTTGGAGAGGCCTTCAGTAATTGGGAAGGTAAGCATGGGATCACTTATCATCTTTTATAAGAGCACCACCAACCTAAAGGAATATTCCTATAAAGGCTTCTGAGCAAACTTCCAGAATGCCTCCATCTTGGACCAGGTGCATCAGCTTGCTTCGTCAATAACAACAGTCACCCCAACGCAGCTCTGGTCTCAAAACATGCCACTGACACTTTTCCCAAGACTATCCTTTTGTGCCATATCTCCCACCTGCAGGAACCCTGCTCTGCGACCCTTAAAGTCCACACTTGCTGTCACCATCCGACACAGAGAAAGGCGCGTCAGTCTACAATGTAACACAGCCGCTCAGTGGAGACCGGGGAAGCGGTGGGAGATTTCCTCATGAAGCGGACAGCAACCGGCCACGGCTAACAAGGCAGCAGAGGGAGACACAGCACTGTCAACACAATCGCTCCCCTGCTTATCCCTGTGGGCCCTTGGATGCCTGGATCCCTGTGCCGCCCCCCTGCGTCCCTGGAGGATGCTGCCACATGGCCCACCAGTACACACCCTGCCCCACAATTGCACATCATCCTGTTTGCTGGTTTTTTTATTCCTGTGGTCTTTCCTCATCTTGTTACACACTCTTCAGGCTTTGTGGTTAAATTATGTATTAAGGTCAATGTCAAAACATGGAAGATATGTAATCTGCAGGGAGTTTCCTTTTTATTCATTATTACAGTGAAGGCTGCGCACAACTGTCAGGGAGCTAGGGATGTGCTCAGCATGGAAGCTTGCTACGCAGCAGGGCTCCTCAAAGCCCCTCTCCCTCCTCTCCCAGGACGGACCCCTTGATAGATTTACCCAGCTAACCCGTCTCACTTAAAAAGTCCTCTCGTCTTTGCTCCAACCTGAAAGCTGTCAAATGCACCTATACAGCAGTGTCATAAATCTAAAGTAAAAGCAGGCGCGCCAAAGACACAGGCGGGATGTCGTGTAAGTGCTGCTAGTTTGGGATCTCCCAATGTGGAGACATGCAGCGGACCTGACTCTCGCTCCATCTTCTTCTGGATGGCCGCCGATTTGCCATGCGCCTTCCAAGCTGCCGCTCCCTCGTGTTCAATATGTTCCGTGTACGTACAACGCGTGCGCACTTGCAGGGCCGGTACATCTGGGGGAATCTGGACTGTTTGATTTATTTTTTTTCCTTTTTTTCCCAGTTTCACCGCAGCTTTGCCTAAAGACAGGAGACACAAACACCCGTTTTTCCAATTGTCGTCAATCAACGTCAGCTTCCTGTCTGCTTCCAACTCGGACAAACCACTCTTTTGAACCTGATTTGAAATGTAGGACTTGGCTATAGCCTTTCCCCCTCTGCCGCTACGGCTGTGGAACTGAATGATGATCTGAGTGCAGCCTCTACAGAGAAACCATAATCATTTTCCCGGTACATTAATTCAGTTATGCTTTGCTGTTTGACTAAGCCACTGGCGTGCCTTGGAGAATTTCACCCAGTTATACTAAAAATGACATAATTAGCTCTACTTATTGATCTTAGAATCTGGCCTCATACCCCCCCCCCCTCTACAAACTCTATTTACAGAAATGCAAAATGTGTGATAAGGTTCTAAGAAGGGCTGTTATCTGGCTGCTACCGGTTCACTACCCCTCCTCCCACTTACCTGCCCTGTAGCATAATAACACTGATCAACAACTTATCTTAGGACAAAATAAAAATAGGTGACTTATTCAATTGTACACCCTGAATTCAAACGCACAATCGAAAATGTTGTATCGTCTACCAGATTTTTCGAATGAATTCTTTTTTTAAAAAAGAAAAGTAATACATATTTGTAATATAATTGTAATTACTATAATATAATTTATTTTAAATATGTCAGCTTGTACACACGAGAAAATGCTCAGTATTACAAATGTTTTAACAATCCTTTCTAGAAGCCTCTTGTGTGTAACTGGATTCTGAGAGCTTCCATACTCACATCCAGCTACAATATCCAGCATGCTTGGTGACCATCTTCTCGTAGATTCTCCATGACAGAAATAACCTGATGGAGTCTTTCTCCATGTTCCTCACTCACAGCACCCAAGTTAGGCAGAAAAAAATCCAAATAGGAAAGCTAACAACATACCGCATTGCTTTGTACATTTCAAGCATGATAATACAACAAGAGGAACAACTTCAGTCTGGCATTTGCATGATGCCAAAACTTTAACACGAAATGGCATTTTGCAATAAACGCATCAGATTACATACTTTAATGTCTGTGTTGTACGATGCAATTAATTCCGTTGGAAAACTAACAGCTATGACGACATATAAAGTTCAGTCTAAGGATCCATGATTTCAAAAACAGCTACAGTCCTTTTCGCAAGCAATCTTTTTCAAAGTAATGCTTTGGTCCTGCATGCTGAGTGTCTGTCAGCACATCTTATTTACTGGGTAAGTGGTACTTCCACACACAAATATGACTTTAAGATGCATTGTGCAGCAGCTTTAAGAGATACTTTTGTTGTAATTCTGTAGTTTAATTGCAATTGTCACTCTTTTGTGTACAGTTCCAGCAATTCTCAGCTGCTTACATTCTGTCATGGATTATTACAATTTTTCCATGCATGATGGTGTTAACAGTACCGTAGTGAACAAGTAAGACTGACAATACTGTGTCGTCATGACTTGCACTTTGAAAAACTTTGGTTCTTCAGCTAGACAACTTGAAACAGTATAAGCGATTGAAGATGGCAGTGGGTGTGTCTTATAGTTGTGCATTTGTGTACATATTTCCACGTGTATATGTGCATGTGTGTACATGTCTGTGTACTTGTCATGTTTATATATTATCTATCTATGCCACTGCACTTTTCTCACACATACAGATCTTTACCTAATTTATCTATATTGTATTATCTTTTATTATTATTACTACATTTGTTTTCTTTTTTCCTCTTAACTTTTTTCCTCTGTTTTGCACACTGTGTGCTGTACAACAGCTTTTGACCAAAAACGATTCTTGATTCTTGGATGAACATTTGTAAGTAAAACCCAAAAGTGAAAGAACAGGCCTGGAATGATGGTTAAAGAAACACAGACACAGAGTTAAAAATATGCAAGAACATGAGATGGGGCAGAAATAAGGCTGTCTGCTTTTGTCACCGGCGTTTTCCTTTTTTTGTCCGCAGTCCAGCTTCACGGCAGGAAATTGAGGGCTACTGTCCGCAGCGCTGCCGAGGAGCGGTGGCCATATTGTGCTCTTAACCTCATGTACACACACAGCCAAATAACTTGTGACTAGTGGGCCTAATTAATGGCTCCTCCCTGACCTGGGCAACCAGCCGCCATCAGGACTCTAACAGTGGAACTGATTCAACATGAGCTACAAACCGGGCAGGACCTCCAACTAATGAATACTAATGAATCATAATTAGAGGCTCTTTGGCACCGAAACGCACTGCAGGGACAAATGCTAATGCACCTTAACAGAGCCCACATCGCCATGACCCAACCCCCGTGCTGGCAGTGTTGGACTGCAGGACAAATCATAACAGCAAAACCCCCACAAATCACTCCTCTTTTTTTATAAACCATAGCTACATTCATTGACTTCTGTGACTTTTGAGGAACAGTTGCAACATTACCGTCAGAAATACATCCGTTCCTTGTATAACAGGGTTTATTTGTCCTGTAAAATCATCCCATTAGGCAAATTCCCATTGTGAGGGCATTCAACTATTTCTTATGAAAAAAAACCCAGGCCAAAAATGTGTCACCTAAAATTAACTAAGCACCAAAATTAAACAGATTTTTATGCACAGCAAAGATAGCACCAACATATTTTTTAATACTTGCAACAAAAGCGATTATTCCTAGCTTGTATTTTAGTGTTATACTTTCACTCATTAAATCATGATCGGCAACCACTTGTCTACTGCAGTCACAGAGATAGAGTCTATCCTGTACACACAAGGCGTGAAGTAGTGTAAACCCTGGATGGTGACATTTGGCTCACAGATGTCTATGATATAAACAAATAAGATTCACATGATCACTGCCCATGTTTTTCACCCGGCAAAACGCAGAGACAGTAAACCATCAGAATTGCTTTATAACATTAGTAACAGATGTTTCACACTAGATGGTCTTCATTTGATTGCCAGGCTTTATTTATAATACTGTAAATGTGGTTGTACTGTGATTAAACCTGTTTATACAAGTAAAATAATCAAGGCAAAATCCAGCCATTCATCCGTCCTTTATCTTTAATCGCTGAATCCTGGTCAGGGTAGTGGTGGTCCAGAGCCCATCCAGGAATCAGTGAGTGCCAGACTACAAAATTACAATGGAATGAGATGCAGTCTCAGTCATTAATAGCTCCATCCTGGAGCCTAATCACATTAATAGTTATAAGTCTTTATTTTAAACCAGTAACAACTCAGAGCCCAAGTCTGAAACCCACTCTTTCCGCAGTAAAAAACTACACTTGAAGGTACCCCAAACTGCTCCTGTTAAAATGACCCAGCTGGATAAATAAGAAAATAACCATAAGTGGTTTAACACTGTAACTGACTTTAGATAAAATTGTGCATTGTTTCATTACTAACTACTACTACTACTACTAACAACAACAACAACAACAATAATAATAATAAATAACCATGTTTTATTATTTATGTTGTGATATTATAGTTACCTTCATTAAGGGCTGTGATTGGTCGAGACTGATCAGGTGACAGGAAACAGGAAGTACTACTGTGTACTAATTGGCTTTGCTGATAGAGACGCGGGGTACCAGGGTGTTTTCCTCAGTGAAACACATAGTAGAAGTGGGAAAATACCTTCCATGACAGTAAAAATGTCATTTTGCTGAATAATATACCCGTTGTGGAAAACAAAGGCATATATTTTCATAAATTGCAGCAGTTTTTGTTGCCCGCACCGTGCCAGCAGTATGGCGTATAAATGTGACAGTTAATTGGGATTATTAGAGCTTATTTCTTAACACTGTTGTTTTCTCAAAGCTTTTGTACTTGTTCTCTGCAGCAGAAAATTAAACTTCGTGTTTTTCCCTGTCTAGTATTTTTCTTTTGATCTATGTGTACATTATGTGGAGCTCTTTGAATTTAAATTTTACTGTCATGTAGCTCTTTTCATCAGTCAGACGGCTGCAGCTGTAATAATATTCAACTTTTAAGTCACTACGGAATGTTAATTATTCTTTTCTAATTAATATGTCCCTGCAGGTTTCCCCACCAAATCATTTCTAACACTGGATCGTGCACTTTGAGCTAATAAATTGCTGAAAATTCTCAAAATAAAACAGCTTCAAAAACAAATTAAGCTATTGTTGGGACAACGGGGCAGTGCGCATTTGAACCGTGCTTACATAATACACTTTCTCTTGATGCACTACCTTTATTAAACGAAGGGAGTTGTTTACGGATCGTCATTTGTACTTTATTCGGCATTTATGTAAAAAAAAAAAAAAAACATACGAGTCTGGTAACGCGCGGAGAAATTCCTTTCCCACGTGTCCGCTAATGATTCCGACTTCCACGAGCCTGGCATCAAGTTCGCGCGCCTCTTCTCCCGCCGCCGGCCTCTGTTTCGTCATTAACTGCATTGATCTTGACCAATGGCGCCGCGTCAGGGCCTCGCGGTGAAAGGTCTTTGGTTCACTTAGCAGCACGTGATCAGCTCGTGTGGCCTCTGGGGCTCCAGGTCAACAGCTGGCGTGAATTTGTAGAAAAATGAATACGATGTATTAATAGGAAAAAGTTCCCGCACATCCTGCCATAGTTTTCCTCAACAGTGCAAAACCTCGACATACAGCTTAAACTGTGTGTTGCTGGAAAATAAGATCCACGACTCAAAGTTCACCTTCTTAAGCGTAAAAGACATTTCTGAATTTCCCTTTGCATTCATTCGTTTACAACGAGACATGTTGTGCTCGTCCGTCTGAAGGTCCAGTTCCTGAATATGTTAGAAAGTGTTCATGTTCAACATTTTAAACTCTATTTTGCTCCACCGGGTACCTGAGGACAATTGAAACTTAAAGAGTACTAGTATTTCTTGTGCACAGCCTTGTCAGCATGGAGGGATGGCAGAATTCATATAAATGCACATTATTTTCAATATATTATTTCAGTGCAGTTGTTTGCGTATGGGAGGTACAGTTGGGAGGGGGTCACTGTCACAATAAATGCTTTAATTTTGTTGGTGAGTTGGTGACACTTTTTAGGAATTCGTGTTGGTCTGTCTGTCTCCCGTTATTTTTCATTTTAAAAGAATAACAAGTGAGGGGTTCTTTATGCTCTCTTAAACTTGTCATTTTGGAACCGGGTTGTGGAATACGGAAACCTACCTGATTAGACTGTACACACGAATTTCATTTGGAACGTTTTGCTCTCGGTGGTGGACGTTTTCCTGCCGGAATTGAGCCTCATTGCGGAGTCTCGCTGCTGCCGCTCACCTGCGCCGCGGATTCGCTTCCGTCCGTCGCTGTGCGGCAGCCGCCGCGGTTCCGCAAGAGCAGCAAAACAAGGGAAGATGACACCCAAGGACCCGAAAAAAAACACGTTTTGTTTTTATTATACTTTAAAATGAAGTGATTCGCATCTAGTGGTGAGGGAATTAATAGAGGGAAATCTTGAATTAAAGATGTAAATCTTGACACTTTGGCGGCTGGGGGTGGTAAGGGACACTAATCTCCAAGGCCCGAATTATTCTTAGCATCAACCAATTAACACCATGTATCTTCTTTTATGTTAACTTCAATTAAGGCTCTTTACAATTTTTAAGTTCTTTTCTTCTTCCTAGTTGGAGAGTGTCAGAAACACAGATCAAAGCAGGACGCAGCGGTCCGGGCTCCATAGGTAAAGCTGCTTTGCATAAGAATCTGCATATTGCAAAGGAGGTTTTCATTTCTTCCTGCATGAATTAGGGAAGCAGGAGGGATTCGGCGATAGGCACGTGCACATGTGACAGACAGACAGACCCCCCCCATCCTGACTCCTGTCCTAAGAGGGCACAACACGGAAGCCCCCAGACCCAAAGCGAGCGCAAACGGCAACTTCTTCTTTTATCCTTCACTTTCTTTCCTCTTTTGTTTTGCATCTTCTCAGCAGGTCAATGCACTGAATGCGACCCTGACTCTCTTCTTTCGTCGGGTTTTTATAATCCTACATAGCGCTGCACACAGCAGAGCAATAAACTATTCGCCCTTCCATTAATAAAATATTTGTTTCTAAAGTGATTCTGTTTGTGTGTGGGGGCGGGGGGATTTCTCGGGTTTGATCGGTGACTAAACATAGTTTTCAGAAAACTTCAGTTATTGACGCTTGTTTCCCATCACTTGCTCTTTTTCTTTCAAAATTTTATTCACTGTTTTGATTGTTGCTGATATGGAGGGACGGACCTGTGGTGTGTTTAGTTTATGGATAGAAGTACCAGGCTGTGGGACGAGCGTCCTGCGAGGTGAAGGTTCGGTTAGGAGTCACAGCAGTTTACAGACTTCACAGAAGTTACACAGTTAACCAGTTTTCACTCATCGCCGCTTTTGGTTCCTATTTTAGTATCGATCACATTAGACCCGTCTTTAATTCTGGGGCAGCGCGTCTCAGGTAACTGCATCATTTACCGTTTAATTTAAAAAAAAAAAAATCCTGCTTATTTTTTCTGTTAAAAATGTCACTGGTGTGTTACAAATCGTTCTTTATTTTCATGTATGTGAAAACACATTATTTCTTTGCCAAAGTTATAGTTTTTATTCTCTTCCACATTTTATGTATTGTTTTTTTAAATCATGCGCAGTATTTTGGTTCACACACAAACCGTGTAAAACGGCTTGAACCTCAGTGGTATAAATGAAGGCTGTGTTCCAAAATTATAATCGTCTTTATAATTGAGTTGAATTAAAAGGTAAAACAGCAGTAAATGAACCCATTAATTAATAAGAAAAGTGTTTTTAGTTTGATTCCCCAGTTTCAGTGATGTTAACCAGTTTTCTCTGGACGCCGAGAGCTGACGGCCAATAAAGCGCAGTTTGCCACACGGCACCGTCCCTCTTCAGACCGTCACCTTTCATTGCTCATATTGTACATGCGACATGTTCAGCTGCGCCTAACTTTCTGTTTGCGTGTATAAATGAATCATTTAAATATGATTCCATTTTCATTATGTTTAAATATAACAGCAGCCACCAAATGGCCACTGAAGAACAAATATATTAACGCAGTCATTTTTATGGGGCTGTTTAGTTTTTTTATTTCAAGTCTATGAAGTCTTGGAATTCCTGGGAATTACGCACAGCTTGAGAAAATATTGAAGCTAAATAGGCCAGTATATTAGTTTATTTTAACTATATTTTGAAGCCCTTTGCCTTATGTGTGAGCCTGATGGTCTTTTCACAATAAGCATTTTAATCCATATTTCAGAGCATCAAAAGGTTTCGTCAGGGGCTTTTCCTATGTTGCTTTGTTTTCATAATCTTAGCGTCTCTGCGTCTTATTTCACCGCATTCTTGCACTCGGCGTCGCTCTCTGTGTGCAAACGGTGCACAAGTTGGCGACCAGGCGACGCGCGGGACGCACCGCCACCCAGTGGACACACGCGCTCCTCCCGGAGACAAAGAGCGGCGTGCAGGTCATTTAGCCCATAAAGTAGTGAAAAACATCCCAAAAGACCAGCCTCCTTCATCCGACACAGATTTCTTTTACCGACACCCCTTCCACACACCTATCCCCAGAAAACACACTAAGACAAAATAAAAAATAACTAACTGGTGATGATGGGAATGATGATACTAATGCTGGTGATGATGATAGTGATGATGGTGGTGGTGGTGATGGTGGTGGGTCTGCTGGAGGTGATGATGGTGATGATGTTGGTGACGACGATGCTGATGATGGTGATGAACAACAACCTACACAAGTACAAAAGGCTGTGTCATGTTCTGTGTATAACAAAATGGTGAGGCAACGTGAACTCTGGTCCCGAGGATCTCCAGGCACTGGCAACAGGGCCATTTTATGGAAGCCCAGTGAGGTCATGGACGTGGGTGTGACTCCAGCTGTAAAGACAGGGCACTACAGCTGCTAACCCAACTGCTTCCTATTGGTTCTATGTGGCAACACTTCCAGCATGGAACAGAGATCCAACAGAAGTAAAACGCTTTGAGGTGTGAGGACCCACTCACGTGTGTTTGGAGCAGAACAGACGGCTTTGTGGCGACTGTGGCGTGAGGAGGGACGCGCTTCTGTCAGACACACAGGTTTGTTTGGGCGGCCATAGACGCGTATGAGGGGCTGCCATCTCTTTACATGGCGGATGAAGAGACGAAAGGTGTGCAAGGTGAGCATGTGAAGTGAGTGCCAGCACTTCCTGCCAGGTACCTGGTCCCCAAGCAGCACCATGTTGGCCAAAGCACATCTCCGGCAACACATTTTCATTCGGTCTTTCAAACCTGGACTGAGATGCCGACATGCAGGTTGGTGGCTCGGGCACAGAAGAGTCCTGAGTTCTATCTGAGCACTGAGAACTGACTCAAATCAAGTTGTCTTTTCTCATCTGAACAGACAAATCCTTTGGCAGCCATAAAAAGAATGTTTTCCTACTTAACACATCTAAGTTTCTGTTTTTGATGAATGTATAAAACAAAACCCAATTGCTCGACAAGCTCATTAAAATCTCCATAAATGCCGACCTCAAGATCTTCTGAAAATCTTCAAACATGAAGTTTAAAAAAATTATTAGTGTAGAGTGGAGCAGTAACTATACATACAGCACGGCTGACAAACACCTCAGAATGTTTGCTGCACGGTGAAATTCTGAGTGTCTATCACCATTTTGCGTTGTTGCCTTTGTTACTGGTGTGGTGCCTCACAGCAAATTACTGCAGGCACTTTGTCCTGGTTGACAGTCCAGTCTTCCTTTATAACGGCAGGACTGTGACTGTAGAACTGATGCACACCTGTTTTCTCTACGACTGTGGTTACATGAGGAACAGTCCATCCTTGATTTTATGTTCATTACATGTTACGTTAGGTTATAAAGTGTTACTGTAGTATATAGTACAGCACTGTAGTGAAAACTTTTAGGCCTAAATTACACTTTCAATGTTCCCAGCTGTCGCCATACCTGGACACTTCTACCTTCCCCTTATAGACCGGAACACTGAGGATGGACTGTGACGTGTGTTTAATAAATATGCATATGAAGCACATTGTGAACAAAAGCAAAGTGATGTAATTTATCTCTCAGCAGCACTGGCAGAAGCCACATTATAAGTGAAGAGCAGCTTGACAGGAGCCAGCGTTCCATGTCGATGTTCGTACCGCCATTCAGCTCCTCGGTCACACTGCAGTTGTTCACACCTCCACAACTGTGCGCCTGCTCCAGCTTTTCTATAAAGGTCCTGTTCTCATGTCTCATCAGCTCTCCTTTTTAATTATGTAAATGAAACAATGAGGCAGACTGAGGGAGAGCATTTAAAGGGCTCTCTGCAGCAAATCCATTTGCACCGTATCACCTGAATTCTGGTCACTCTAAAAAAAGCTTGATGTCACAGCACCTGTAATAAAAGACCATCACCTTGCCTATCAGTTCAAAATAGTATTATTTCTTTTAAATCAAACAATCAGTATCTTGACTGGTTTCTATAGTCCTCTTCTGAATGACCTTTGCATATTTTTTTTGGTGATCTGCAACGATTGGTGTGGTGTATCATTGACATCTCACTCTTGGGCTTTCAGGGCTGCTAAATGGGATTCCAGAGAGATCCACCGCAAACTGATGACAAACTGCACACTTTAGTGAAGACCACAAAAAAGGGCTCACTGCCAGTGTATGAAAACTACTACTCACCATTACAAGAAAACATAGCACAACCTTTCAGCTTCCATGCTGCAGTCATTAAAACAGGGAAATTCTGGAAGGTGATGGTGATAGAGAGATAAAACAGCCTGGTTCAGAACAGACCCAATGTGTTTGGCTGTGCTCACGGGTCAGCTGACTTAAAAGGGACTTTTTTCAAAAATTAAGAGAATTCAGTTTAATAGCCAGGCACTTTATCTTGAAAGTGGTGCAAACTATCAGCCCTAAAAGTAGTGAATAACATAGAATGTTGTATGACGACAACAAATGAGCCTTTTCCTCCAGTTATTATTGATGAAATGCAGGACCTCCCTTTAATAAATTGATAAGAGTAAATTGCTCGTTCAAAGCTCCGTACTTAACAAAAAGAACAATATTTAGAGGTCCTGATCTGAAACCTGGTTTCTGGATTAAGATAAATCAATTCTCTTCCATGTGACTGTTTGCCCCAAGTCAAATTCGCAAAGATAACGGCATTAAGCAATCATGTGGCCTCAAAATACACAGCACAGCTTCAAAAGGTCAGCAAAGAAATTTTCCATATGCACAGTGACACGACATGAAGAAAAAAGCACACATTCGGTTTTCATGTAAGGTCTGTTGTACTGCATTTATATGGATCTTGCTAAATTTGACACAATAAAAAACCAAAACAAAGCTCATGTTTTTCAGTGCAAATATAGTTGGCTACTGACAAAGACCTGCGTTAAACACACACACACACATCAGCTCTCCTGGGCTCAGGTGCGCGGTGGTACCAGAAGAACGAACCACTGTGTCAGAACTCCAAGTACAATGGTTCTGTGGAAGAGAGAAAATAAGTTATATTTTATAACAAATTATTTATTAAAAAGATTTTTAAGCTGTTTCATTATTTCTAATCAGTTGTTTTTTATTTTGCTTTTATGAGAGTTTTCGGAATATTTAGCGACCGCCTCCTCTGCCAGCTCAAACACGTGGCGACAATGAGGGGAAGGCGACCCCTACAGGAAATGGTCGTGCTGCGGCGCCGGGTCCACTGAGGACTTCTGCAAGATCTCAACGCTGCGTGTCATTGTAACACTTTTACTTACGAGCCTGTAAATAAATCTCACAAAACTAGAAAAAGGCAAAAACACCATTTCATTTCTGGAAGAAAACAGATCATTTTAAAATGGAAGAACCAAACTTATGAGACCTACTAAAGTGTCTAATAAAAGAAACTTTTCTTCTGCTAACCAACAAAATCAAAGCTGTTTCATTTTCTGTTTCTTTGTTGTTTCTGAAGAGCACTGTTTAACTAAAACTTTTTGCGATGACATTATCAAAGGCTTGCAAGAAAACATGCAGCTGTGGGTTTGCTGCAAAGGGGAAGGAGGCGACCGCTGTGACAGTGCATCCCTCTGTTCACATCACTCTGCAGCTGACATTCATGTCCAGCTCGTGATCAAATAAGGGCGAAGTAGGAAGCAGACAGAAGCTGTGCACCTTGGCTCTCTACCCTGCCTATGACCACAACTGTGGTGCCATCACTTGTCGCTGCAGACCCTGACTCTTTTCAGCTCGCTTGTAAGGCCTGGTCACCTCTCACAGCCTCAGCAGGTCATCACCAAAACACATGTGCCTGCAAGAACCTATTGAGTTTTACACCAAACAATTGCATGTGTTTAAAACCACCTGTTCAGAATGTGCAGCAGTGGGTCACAATCGCAGCCAAATGGCACGGCTGGTTTAAATGAGTACATCAGGTCTGTGAGACTGTGGGTGGCCGCTGTGTGATTTTGGAAAACTTTAAAGGAAATTCATGTCAGTGTAGGGGCAGCAGGTAGTATAGCAGTTAGAGCTACTGCCATGTAGTCAGTGGGCTCAGATTCAAATACTTCTGCTGTAGTACCACTGATGGAGGCACTTAACCAGAATTATTCCAATAAGAATTTCACAGCTGTATAAATCAGTGTAAGTAGCTTAACATAGTAAAACACTTTCAGTTCAGTATTCTCAACTTATTTTTATAATGTGCTTTTCTCCACTAAGTGACAGAATGCTGAACAACAGACCTTATATAAATGATACAAGTGGCCAGAGGACAAAAATCCTGTGGGGGTCAAAGTGCCAGTGGCCACCCAGCCCTCCTCATCATTGTACTGCATTATGTGCAGCCTGCATGGGGCCCTTCAGTCACTGAGAAGCTCCATTTTGTCAGCCAACATGGAACTACTCACAATACTGTCCATTGTGCGGCCACAAACTGTGAAACGTGACTCATGGTGTCATTTTTCTGTAGGAAACTGTGTGCAGTAATGAAAAATACTTAGTAGGGCATTACATATTTTTTTCTCACATTCTGCAAGACGTCTTTATGTTTTACTTTTTTATACTGTGGTTCATCTACATGCTCAACTCTAAAGCACAAATACTAACTTACCCCTGGTGTCAAAGTTGTAGATAAAGCCTGTTTTAATGTGTTCCATGTTGAAATGTATTTTTAATTAAAAAAAACAATGACAGACAGACACAAAGCTACAAACTATAGTAATAAACATTATTACTACATTGTCTGCCTCACTGTACTATCATTAAACGTTTTATGATGTAATAGTGTGATATAATAATTTGACCAAGTTTTATCTTTGTTTTTACTTATGTTGATCACGTTAACTAAAGTGCGGTGCTTGATTTTCAACTGTTCAACATGCATTTGCCGCCTTCCTGATGTACTATGCCAGGCTCTGATCAAAAGCATCAGCTAAACAAGGAGTATTTATAATAATTTTTTAAAAAACATGTTTAAATAGATAAAGCAGTGCACCTAATATTGCACTTTTGGGTGGGTGTCTATTTATTGCCCGCAAGGGCTTTACACCGGATACATCTGATTGACTGAAGGCCGTGAAAAAGAATGGAATAAGTTGTGGGGAATCATCTCTGAAATCAAAGGCCATCTATATGTTTGCACAACGTTGTGAAACTGCCACCTACACCTGTGTAAGGCTCATATTAACCATCAGCATTACCCAGCTGTCAGTGTGCTGCAAGTCCCAAAAGGCTTTACAGTAACACAGAAAGAAAGCAAAAGGTCAGCATAAATTTGCCAGTGTAAGATCTCGTGCAAAACTTCCTTAAATGCTATGGGCGTAAAGTCAGGGCCTTCACCACACACTACTTCAGAAACTGTGTAGTAACACCAGGATTTCATTAGAAATGCATGTCATTTACCTTATTTTTCCTCTTCCTAGTGTCACACAGTCCTCCCTCCTGATACCCTTACCTGTCTGTCAATGACAGTACTGTGTTTGGAAAATGTGAAGCTATAGAAAAAAAATCAAGATGATGACAAGTGCTATATATACTAAACTGCTGCATCACTGTAGGGACTTTACTGTAGTGTATCCAGCACTTGAAGTCACCTTGGACAAAGGGCTTACATAGATACTGGTTAATAAGCAGTGTGATTCGATCTGGAGAAAACATCTGCAGACTAAATAAATCTAAATATTAACCTGCAAGTGTAACACCAGTGGCTTACACGTGGCTGAAGATGCTGCATGACTTTTGAAAAATGGTGGCAGTGTCTTGAAACAAAAGCACTGTCTGTTAACTGTCTGTTTCATATTTCAGGTTCCTTAATCAGCTTTAATCTGGGGCACAGATTCACATCCTGAAGAAGTAAACTTCCTGAGAACACAGCAGAGAAGTACACAGTTGTCTAAACCAAACCATTTTGGGCAAAAATGAAGGAAAAAAAGCTAAAAATTTAATTAGTAAATTGACCATTAGTACTGTTGTTGTCGCTACAGCTGTTTCTACTACTACTACTATTGCTGCTGCTGCTGCAACTATTATTATTATTATTATTATTATTATTATTATTAGAGATCTCTGTGGCCTACCTTTACAGAGTTCATCTAGACCCACAGTTTGTCTCTCCAGAGGATGCAGAAGAGGTGCCATGTTGTCATGGGTGTCCTTTCTGTAATAATCTATGAGCTCGTTCAGCGTCTGAAAGTACCGTGGTTTCACTCCAAGAGACGTCTTTAGCGTGACCGGGATGAAACAGACAGAACACAAGAGAAACCTCAGTCAGGCTCAGACGAATCACTCCTACAGGTTCACAGAAGATTAAGAGATCCACCAGCCAAGGCGAAAGTTGAGTAAACAGGACTTGTTGCTCTCTGGAAATGAAGACGGCTGCGATCAAAGGCAGTGTGGGCAACATAAAGAGAGAAATGTGTGGAAATCAATGCACATCAACAAAGCTGGCTCCTCAAAATCTGGAAAATAGTACAATATGCAAGAAATATGTAACTGACATACCATGTATTCTTAATTGCCGCAAAGCAGTTCTTACAAACAGCATTTCCAGTTTCTCATTTTGCCTGATCACAGCTACCTGTGATCTGTGGCTCTAATTTTGACACTGCTGTACAAGATAAGATAATTGGCACTGTACTTTCTTACATCAGTGCTTAAAACCCCACAGTGTTTACAGAACACACAGCTCACATGTGCAGCTGTACAGGATAATGTCAGTACCACATGCAGTAACTCCTACAAAAAGCCACTATATATACTTGGTAAGGAAATGATGGACAGGATCAGAAACCTTGTACCTGGATGCCAAGTTTGACTCCTAGGGATTATAGCTCAGTCCCAACAGTCGCACACCTTTTACTGTACTAGTTCCAGTTGCAAACCGTCCCTGACAAGGAGTCTGCCTCACTGTACTCTCATTAAACATTTTATGATGTAATAGTGTGATATAATAATTTGACTTTAAGTTTTATCTTTGTATTTACTTATGTTGATCACGTTTACTAAAGTATGGTTATTGATTGTTAACATGACAGGGGGCCCTGCCACTGAAACATGAAACCCCATTTTAGAATGTCTTGACACCCTTCTGGAACTTACTGTAACCTTTTGACCTTCAACCTTGCTTTCTATGTGGGGATGTATAGTACCTGCCGTTTCTCCACGTACCGTTTCTGCCTCTGTGTTGCTGTGACCTGGTGCAATTCAGTTGTTATTTAAAAAATAACAGGCTTGCCTTAGCATTATTGGTTTAAGATTAATTTTTACATAACATGGACCTGACTAGTAGCCCCTGGTAAAGTGCTGTTGTTTGTACTACAATGAGGATGCAGGTTTGAATACCTGCCATTCCCCAAGCTCAATGTTGGCCCAAAAAACTACCCCACTTCCCCTTTAAGACTAAAACCATGGAGCAACTGAGACATAAATGGGAAATATCTTTCCCCTTCAAGTGAGTAAGACTGTATCTTAAGCATGTTTCTGCGGTGTTTTTAAAATTGAAGACCACAGACAAAGCACCTTTCTGACAAAAGAGGTGGGAGGCGCACCGTTGCTGTCTGCCGAGGACACACAAACCACAGACCACCCCACGTCTGGAGGCACAACACTATATCGACAACATCCACTGCACTGAGCAGCAGCGCCTCTCACAAAGCTACTTCCAACTGTCCAAATTTAAAAAACTGCATTAGTCATATGTTAATGATATTCTCAAACGTTGTTCAAATTAAGAAAAACAACTTTATCTTGCTACATAAGGAAAAAGTTACACATTTCACGTGTAAGCTTAAAATTTTTTTGCAAACACTGTGGCTGACATTTCTAAAGGAACTTTCTGCTCTTGATTATGAAATTGAAGAGTGAAGCAAACAAAGACGACTTCGCAAACATAACCATTTAAAATCGCACCACCTGCAAAACAACTCGATTTAGAGAATTTCGAAGCAGACTTTGTGATTCGGCATGACTCATAAACAGTTCAAAGAAGGTGGTAGCGCAGTTGAAAGTGATACGTTGACAGCAATGGGTATTAAGCAAAAAAGGTTTCAGTAAAGGAAAATGTGTTTTTTTTTCTGCTCATTGTTTCCACACAGATTAATCTTCATTTTCATATTATTCTTAAAATATTGGTAATTTTCTGAAAAAAATATATTTCATGCCTTTCATAAATGCTTCCAAAAACCAACTTGTATCACTGTCATGCAGCTACCACCAAAATTCGGGTTTCAGGACGCTTTCTTTCATAATGATGTAGGAGTGAGATTTTTGTGAACATCTAAATAGAGACTTCACTATAATCACATCCTCCCATGACAGATTTATCATAATACTGAAAACATATTTACTATATCTACATTTTAGCTCAAATGCAAATTGACAATACACTTAATATTAAAGACTGATATCTATCAAATGAAGCAAAAACTACTCTTTAAAAGAGTAAATGCTGTAACTCAAAATAGCATGTAGAGCTTGATAATAGTTTACTTTTACTCTAAATATTTTTACCAGGATGTTAAACTCACCTTAACAGCCCATCCAGCAGCAGAGCGGGACATTCTGTAGGTGTGGACAACCAAGGCCCTCCTGCACAGACACAGCACACTGGATTTACACCTGATTTATCCTGATTTTCACCATTTATTGTCTCTAGGATATTCTAACTGCGTAATTATACACCATTTCCAACAACTTGCACTAATTTGTGCTAATTTTACACATTTTCTTATAAATAATTTGCTTTTTGAAACACAATGTTGCATTAAATACATTGTAAATGATTTCTTCCTGACCCCATATAGTGTGTTTATAAAAGGCTTTCCTATATACTAGCCTAGTATTCACATTTTTAGTAATAAACTTTTAAATTAAGTTAAAATTTCATCCACCAAATAATTCCTTCCACCATATAAAACAATCCAAGCAATTAAGGAGATAATGCATGCTTACACAAACTTACTTTTATTTCTCAGGATCAGATTATAAATCTTTGTATAAACGTTTTTCAAAGTTTTTCATTTGTTGAAATATGTTTGTCAGAACCTCAGAGTTGCAATTTCCTTATAATTTATCTCTAATGTAATTTAAAATGCTGCATTTCTTTGCTTTGTTTATTCTAGCGTTATTATTTGGGGGTGTTATTTTAATAATGTAATACGAGATTGCATAAAAACGCAGCAATATATTTTAATCGGGCAAATTACTGTGTTGAAAAACGCAAAAACTGCCGAGGTGGGGGGGCCTTTGAGGGCATTCAGGGGACCCAGTGGGACCTCAGCAGGGTGAAGGAGGAGGTCACCTGCTTGACAGTCCACCGGCCTGTTCTGTTGGGACCCTCATCCTGCTCAAGAACCTCTACACAGTTTTGGACTAATTCTGTGGCCTTCGATTATGTTAAATGTTGAGCGTTGTTAAAAATTTTGTTTAGTTTAATTTTGTTTTGCGTTCATCGGTGTACTGTTACCTATCCGAATCTCTCAGCGCGTGACGCTCCGGTCTAATGGCTTCTTTCTCTTGAGCAGTAACGCGAAACTGCTCATTGAATGTGAAATTTAACCGGAAAAATACAACTTATTTCACTGCACATAAATAAAAAATGAATGTGTTTTTTAAAAAAAACCCAGAGAGATAGCGGTGGCTCGGCGCCACTCACCGCACGCACAAGCAATAGGCGCCTGGCTCGCTCTCGCTGTCCCTTGCGAGGAAACTGCCGTCGCGCCCGTGGTGCTGCAGCAGCCGTTCTGTCTCCTCTTTGCTTATCTTGCCATAGTAGATGTCGTGGAACATGGCTGTGCCGCCACAGGGTTGCGCTTAGCGGAGATACTACACACCGCACCTCCACCGACTTTCAGCTGACGATGTTTTTTTTTCAGGCTTTACTTCTCCCCCGAACTTCCTGCGCCACACAGGCGGCACGAGGCAGGAGAACGCGCGAAGCTCCGACACTCAGCCACTGAGCGTGATTGCGGACAGCGCGCAGCGATTTATTGCACATCTCGAAATCATCATCATAAAAAAACAATGTTTTCCGCAATCAGGCCACATCTTGGTTGCCAAAAATCTAACTTAGACGACACGCTGTAGAAACAGTAAAATACAGTAAAAGTAAAATACAAGTAGTACAGTAAAATAAATTTTTGCCCTTCAGTACGCATTATTGTTAATAAAAATAGTAATAATAATAATAATGTTTTACTTTTTTCTTTTCTGTGTTACTCACTGTACAATTACATCAAAAAATGTTAAGATAATCAGATTGTTCTTATAATATCAAGAGACAGACATTGCACTTTTTTTCCCAGAGGATCGCTGGCCTCACTGCAGCTCTGTTTAGGATAATATGCCAGCTCACTATTTACACCATGATATATATGATTTTCTGCATTAACATAATAAAACTTAAGGAAGATGAACGTTTCTTGCACCTTTTCTTTCTTCCAACTTATTTTGCCCTGAATATTAGCATTTTGGTATAATATTTTATCCTTTTTAATCATGAATCAAAGTGTAATAACGTTTGGGATAAGAAATAAATTGTGTACTTTGTGCACATGTATGTTCACTTTTATTCACCGCTAAGTAATTGGGTATTTCGTCTGAATGTTCTTCTATTACACTTTTTTGGCATGACACATTTGGCTGGTGCTTTTGCGCGTTCGCGACGTTTATCTGAGGACAAAAGTACGTGTTTTGGAAACATTTTGTAGGAAGGCTACACACAATATAGCTGTAAACCACTATATTAAACCGCTTGAGCGACAAGGTTTGAAATCGACACAATGTTTATGTCTGGAACCGCACTGAAAGCATCTTACTGTGTGCTTTTGTAGCCTATTAATAAGCAGGCCAGTTAGTGAACCCAGGTTTCCAGCAAACAGTTTGAACTTCGTTTCGGTTCGTCAAGTGGTTGAATGTGTGAAGGAAGTCGATTTGGTTATGGAGCTACTAGCTAACACTTAAAATGTGACACAATTTCAAACAAAACGCATTTACTGTTCTGTCAGTGGGAATGTTTAGCATATACTGCGATTAGTCATTAGGTGACGCCTTCATCCGAGTTGACTTTCAGTGCTAAATGCACTACACAAAAACTAATTCAATCTTTCACTCGTCTATAAACACACACAAACACCCCACGAGAGAGAGAAAGAGCTATTTGGAGTTACAAATGAACCTGAAACACTGCTTTTCTACTGTAGGAGGAAAGAAGCGAGAGGAAGCTCACGCAAGCACTATAAAAATATGCAAGCTCTGCACAGACTGCGCCTGATTCGAACCCACGACCATTCGCACTGGCAATATTATTACCGTTGTTGTTAAAATGTTTTATTGGTTTCAGTGTATTGTGCGATAAATGTACAAGAGAGCGTGTCATTAGTAAAGAAAACTCCCGCATCGTTCGAAAGTACGATACCCTACTGCACTCACGTTGAGACCTACATTACCGCGGTTTCAACGGAATAGGAAGTCTCGCGAGATTTCAACTTCCCGGTTACCTGACAAAACGAGAGTTGGGGTTCAAAGCGGAGCGCGTTGAAATGAGGAAAAAATATTTAAATCGGACTGGAGGAGAGGTAAACTGGAACTTTAAAGCTATTTCCTCAAGTTAAAACGGTTCGCATTTTTAAATGCGCAGAGGCACTTAAAGACCGTGTAAATGTAGCCACCGTTCGCGCTGAAGTTACATTTAAAAACAACGTGAACTAGGCCGGTGTTTAGACATTTGTATTCCTATACTAATTGTTTAACTTTTTTAACGTCCATCTGTAGTTTGTAGTTAATTTATCGGTTATCTGACGTATCAGTGGCGAAGTTTGTCTGGAGTGTGTACAGGAAGTTAGCAACTGCAGCAGAAGTAACACACAAAAATTCGTTACTTATTGGCATAAATATAAATACGTGAAGCACACAACATAAAACGCAGTATTAACATTTCCTTTCAGTCAAATAGCTTACAGGTGATGGAAAAATGAAGCCCCTGAAAGAGCAGAGGACATCTGCTTCATTTGATCTCAGTGGTGGTCAGCAAGGTCTGCTTCGTTCAGGACTGTCAAGTGAAACGTCCATGAAGATGAAATGTATCGTGTGCAGAAATCGATAAGTTATGTGGTATAAGTCCTGAATTAATTATACTTGTGGCCACTATTTAACCCAGTCATTCTGATACTTTATCCTGGATGATATTTCTGTGGAGTAGAAGCAGCAAGTTTTGCCACCCATTTAGTTGTAAACTCATGAATAACTGTTTCTTAAACGGCAGGACAGAGTATTTCAGGAACCTCAAGTTTGTTACAGTCTGTGGGAGGTTAAGTTCTTTGATTATTCTTCTAAAAATATTTACTAATGCACTGATGTTTTATTCCCCTAATACAGTGTGACTGTGGCCATTTGTCTTTTTCCAGGTTTCTTTGTTCCCTCTGGAATTTTAAAAAGTAAAAAAAAACATTAAAAATGCCAGCACAAGTGCTTGAGCCGGTGGTGAGAATGAAGGTAGATGAACTTTTTTTGAACTGGCTAAGTGAACCCAGCACTCAGGGGATGCTGAAAGACTATCTGAGGCGCATCAAGAACGGCGAGGGTATTGATGCAAGCGTGGGTCTGGGAAATGAGAAGGACAAGGCGCCTGTCCTCAGCGAGAACAATAACACACTGTCCAAGAAGAGCCTCGCAGACAGAACGTTGTTACCTGCGAGTGCCCCCTCAAGCCCTCCGTCGACAGCTCTGCCAACAGGGAACGGCCGGGTGGGGCCCAACAGTCGTGCCTTGCGGCGCTCCATCAGCACTAAGAGGGTAAGTTGCCTTTTCCTTTTCCTACCTTGGCAGATATGGAGGTGGTTTCCCTCTCACACATTTGTAACTTTTAAATGCATCAATCTCAGCAGATAGTCAGCAGACAAGCACATCAGGTGTTGTGGTTGCACACACATACACAAGGTGGGGATTAGAAAGATGCTAGTTCCAGTCCCAGGTAATTCTGTGCCCTAGTACTCTTAAGCAAGGTAGTAAAGCAGAGTTTTACTATTCAGAAATTAAAAATGAGTAAAATAAGTGGATAAAATTGTAAATAAGGTAGCACACAATGTTGCATGAAAGCTTACGCAAACAATTTGTATGAAAGCTTAAACTAAGACACATTACTGTTGTTGTTGCTTGGCTGATATTTATGCTATTGTACTGATTTTAATTTATTGCGAGTCCAAAGCAGCCTGCAATTTTTAACACATTTATATAGCATGGTAGTTTTACTTGAGCAGTTCTGGGTAAAGTACCTTCCTTAAGGGTACTACAGCTGGAGTTAGGGCTCTTGAACGGTCAGGATACAAGCCTGTGTCTTTAATCATTACATTTCCTCTTAATGTCTATTATTATTGTTGTTAGTAATAGTGGCAGTATTATTTATTTTTTAATATAGAAAACTTAAGTCATATTTGTGCTTTTGTCACATACTTTATGTTTGCAGGGGAGTTGCAGCAAATATGTGAATGACTAAGTTGAGAAAAGAATAGTTTAATGCTGAGTTTCTCCTTTACTGCCTCTTGTAGTAACACAGATTGGCAGCTAAGCAACGTGCAGTCTAGTGGCCTCTTTAGCTGTAATAACTTCAGGAAACATCTTGACAAAAGACAGCATATTCCAATACAAACACTTCATATCCATTTTTCCATTGATCAGTTTTCAGCATTTATCCAGTTAAAAAAGAGTGCTCTTATTGAGCCAATTACTCCTTTGATGCAGAAGGAGTAGTTGTCACTAGTATGGTGATTAAGCATATTAATTAAGCACCAGAAAGCTAATAGTTGAAGTCCTGCTGAAATAGTGATTGAACTGCATACTTTCAGTTGCTGCATACTTCAGTTTCAGTTGCTTTCTTGAATTATCCAGCTGTGGAGAAGGAAAAACAATGTAATTTGTACATAAGCAAAGGCTAAGCAAGGGTGATAATAAATGTATCAACCGAATAAGAAGCTTACCCCGTTTTCCTTTCCTTGCCACAAGAGGATGCTGAGATCCTGCTTGGGGCTCCTCCTTGGAGTCACAGTTGGTTTGACAGTTCATAACCACAATAACAGCACCAACAACACTGTCTCAACACAGTAGCAGGCCTCACTCTTGGGTCCTGGCAGACTGTTGTCTGTGTAGTATTTTCTGGGTTGCCTGAGTTGTTCAAACTCTTCATCATGTATGTCTCACAGTTCAAATCATGTGGAAGTGGATTTTTTTTAAAGTTGACATCTCTTTTTACTGTGCAGGAACAAAATTTATGTGGCAGAACATGCTTTTTGTGCTGAAGATATTAGAAAATGGTTACAGGTGTGGATGAGCTAATAAAGATTTGATCATCATACTGGTTTTCAGCTGAAAAATAAGAAACTTTACTGAAACATTTAAAATTAATCAGGGCTCAAGAAAAATGATACACATTTGTTGTAATCACTCATTTTAAATCAGTGTTTTTCTTTTTGTTAATGTAGGAGGGAGGAAACAAACTAATTTATTTATCTGGTCAGTTTATTCCATGACAGAATGATTAGAAAGTTCATTAATTGTCCAGTTTAAAATGGTTTCTTTTTTTTTTTGTTTTTTTTCCAGTAAATACTTCTACCACAAATTCAGTTTGAATAAAAAATCAGCTGACATTTGGGTTTTGCAGGAGGAATGCTCCAGAACTGCTGTGCTGGTGCATCACTTCACACTCAGTTTTGAATAACAGGTGGAGCATTTTTTATGACCACAACTCTGACGTGTTCTGCATTTCACTGATGGTCATGAGACAACAACTCCAAAAATGTTGTAAATTAAATAATAATGTTGGCTCGAGGATGTCACATGTAGGTCTTTCTTTTCATGCTGATGTTATACAATTGAAAACAGATTTTTTTAGTTACCCCTGCCTTTTATAGCAAAAATCAAAGGCTTGTCACAAAATCTGCTATGTCACTGCATGTTATTGAACAAATAAAAGGATCAGAATATGGTTCTTTGTAAGAGGTTTTGATCCTTTGTTTTCAAATGCTTCTAAAAAATTTTTTAATTTAGTTGTATTTTCCAAAAAATGTAAAACCATATGAACATTTTCATTATGTATTGAGGTGAACACATTGGTTTTTTTCATTTTTCTCAGTAATGTCATTTTCCGTTTAAAAAAAAAATACATATTTTGTATTTTTTCTAAAATTTCTGTTTGAAGCAGAATAAATTTGACCGGTGTTTACCCAGCAAGCCCATACACAGCAGTAAAATACTGAAAGTATCAGACTGACTGGGTTAAAATCCATTTTAATTCTGTACTCCTCCAGTGTGCACAACTAGTTTCTAGTGTTCTGTTTTAATAAATGCAATTCATGTCTTGGTAATGGTCTTGGTATGCAATTAATTGTCTGATAAGAGCAAGAATGTTGGTGATAATAATAGTACAAAGAATAGATGTAGAGTTACAGTGTTGACAAGTTGACAATGAAGAGAAAGATTACAAATATTTCACATACTTACAGGAAGAATTTGTCTATAGCTATGTACGATGGCCATGTAGGAGAATTTTCAGAGCATAACCATCAAAAAAATTGATGGAAGTCTGCCAAGTCTTTGTACTTGGGGTAAAAGACAGTTTAAAGTTATGAATCAAATGACACAGTCTTCTGGCCACTGTACAGTGTCCACTACAACATTCCATGACTAGGAAAGATTAAAATCCTTGAGTTATCCAGTTTAATAAGATATAATCCTTGCAGGGAAATTCATACGTGCAACAGCTTAAACATAGGAGACATAATAGAAGGTGCAAAATAATTAAGCAACAAGTAGCAAATGGCAAAAGAAAATTACAATAAAACTAGCCAAGTTGAATGAGTTGGAGTTCACTAGGCTCCTTTAGGGTACAAGATCGAACAATTAACAAGTCCTTGGGTGGAATTATTGAGGCGGGTAGCTATTAGGATGACCCTCAGTGGTGCTTCTGTTGCAGGCTGGTGCTTGTTTAATTCAACACTTCAAGCACTTTAAGTTATGACTATTCAAGAACTGTATTTTAATTTTAAAAATTAATTCTCCAGTACAAGACATTGAGTCCTCTTGGTTTTATAGGTAGCTGTTCATTTTTTCTTGGTATTTTATGGTTTTTGATAGCAGAACAGAGCTCTAAAGAGTGGGTGGACTGCAGTGATTTGAGTTTGCTGGGCTTAGTTGTTTCTAGTTATTCTTTTAATTGTGTATTAATAACTGCTGAGTTGCTGGTTAGCTTCAAATTAAGGTAAGTTTTGGTAGCAAGCAAGTTACACAAAATAATGTAAGTTGTTTGAGTCACTGAAAACACAATGTCAGTGTCACTGTTTCTGAATCAGCCCACTCATCCACATTTATTGTTGTTTGTTATACGGTCATTTTAATCAGAATTATGGAACTCCACCATACACAAAAGTAGGACCCTGCAGCCACATTTGTTACAGTTCCACTGGGGGAAGACCAGCTGTCCAGAGTGATCGTATATTAAAAATGCTGTCTGAGTTGTTTCCCCCCCTGTGGGGCTTAAGGTTGTTCCCAGGGGTCAGCGCTGAATGTGAGGATGTGCTGACAGTGAGCCGTCCAGGGCAGTTGTCTGCACGTGCTTCCGGGTTCCAGCAGGTGAACATTCTGCAGACCTGTGGGGGGGAGGGGAACGTGAGCAACATGGCCAAAGGCAGTAGTCACGTCTCTGCTCTACGCCACCTACCGGCACAACCACCAGCTCTCAGCATTATCTCCTCAGTGGAGCAGTTCAGCTCCCATAAGAAACTTGGTGTTTGGATGTTGTCCTGTACAGTACTCTTGCAAATGGCTGATGTCACTCTAACTTATGCAAATATCTGTTGAAATGTGTTGTAAATGATTAAGATAGTGGTATAAGTAAATGTATGGCAAATTGAAGGTAAAGTTCATAATAAGATACTGATCTGTTGTTTTTAAGTAAACAAAACTGTTCAGTTTTCTTAGAAAGGCCTTTTATATATACATTTTTTGTTTTATTTATTTGTTTGTGTCTGAGTGGGTGAGGATATAATTTTATTTTTTATTTATTAATTAAATTCCCTTCTCACCCAGTTTTTCCATGTGGCTGGTAACTTTCTTCAGACTTGGGCCTCTTACCAGAGGACACACTAATGCACTGAGATAGCATGGTCTCAGTGTCCCATTAGGAGCATATTCTGGAAACAACTGATGTGAGTTGTTTTGTTTTCTCAAAAATCGCTGTGATGTGTGACTGTAAAGCTAGACTAGCAAAAAAGAAATGTTTATAGTGCTGCAGTTGATTTCACTTATTTCATGAAAGATATCTGTTGATATCAAGTGTCTTGTGAATGCAATGTTCTCTCAGTTCTGTCTTGTGTCATTTTCAGTGCAAACAGAATGGATAGGTGACCAACAGGAGTTTTGCCTTTGGAGTTTGTTATTGCTCATTCTTTAGCAGTCCTTCAGCAGCCGGAACAACTGCAGCACTTTTCATAGTTTATATAGTGATGTAAGTGCTGTGCACTTGAAGTGTTGCTATATATTCGAATGACACTGAACTGGCGCAGAGCAATGTGCTATTTTAAGAAAGCTGCCGAAATTCCAGAATACAGATGCATTCTTGAAAGGATTAGTGAAATATTCAATTAACGTCACACCCATGCAGTTTGGGACAGCTGGTCTAACTTTGACACCAGACACCGATAAAGATAGCCTTGGTTGCCTTGTGCTGGGATTATCCAGGCAGAACTGATTTTGTGGCACATGTGCTGCATGTTTGCGTGCAGTGTGCACACAGATTGCTACAGTTAACTGTTGTAAGGGAGATTTACCAGTGATGTATTTCTTCTGGTTAAATTCACAAAATTTATCAACAATACATTGTTACTCTGTTGAAATGTTGCTCTATAAAGTACTTCTTTCATCTTATGTAAAAATACAGGACAGCAGTAGGGTTATATGCCAGTATACATACTTTGCCCATGACAATTTGTTTCATATACTGTACATACCTCAGGTCATTATCTTCCAAGCGTAATTTAGATCAGAAGTCTGTTCATAACTATAAATCCAACCACTACATCACAATCAGAAAAGTCTAAATAATACAGAAGTATCTACATTTATTCACATGCTAATTTCTGTAAAAACCTCAGATAAAGCTATGATGAAATAAAAATTCACTACAGTTTGTTTATTTATTCCATTTTCCTCAGCCACTGGCATTGGAAGCAGTTCCTGTGTTCCAGAATCTGTCCTGGAAACACATGTCATGAGCCAGGGTGTGCCTTGTGCATGATGCTAACCTGTCATATGACTAGTTTGATCTTAACCGAAAACCTCGTGCAACATTTGTCAGTATTTGGCAACTTTAGGCTTCTGTTATCGACATAAATATTAATAGAGAACATACCTTGCTTTATTAGCTGGGTAAATTCTGTAATAATCTTAGGTATAGTTATAATAAGTTTTTGAAGAAATGCAGTAAGAATTTTCTTAACTTTGTGACATTGACATTAACATTAACTTAATTTAAAATGAGTGGGAAAATTCCTTTTTAATACTAACTGCTTATCCTATGAACACATGTGATGTTCTTGATTGTACTGATGAACACCAGACAGGAGCTGTAAACACTGTCAGTTAACACACTCACACTCCTTCACTGTTTGTGTGTTTTTTTTTTTTTATAGCTAACTAATGGCTGGACATGGAAACACAAGTAACATCAGCTTTAAAACCATTTTTTAAAAATAGAAAAGTGAAAAAAATTGCATTTAGAATACATAAAGACGTTGGTATCTTGGAAAATGCAGAACTCAAACATTTATAATACAAGTACACAGTGTATTTGGCCAATTCTAAAGTTACAAGAAACAACTCAAAAGTTCATGTGCCAAGAATATTCATAAATATAACTGTATATGTAATAAATGGTTCTTGTTTGGTGTGGAACAATTTTATCTTTTAAGGAAAATTCATCAAAAAATGTTTGTTTTTTTATTGATTTTAAAATGACTTTTGTCAACTACAAGTTTTTTATTTTTAGCGATTAAATATATTTTGAATGATTTAAAGTAACTTCAAATAATTCATGTTTAGTGGTTAAAGAGATTTTGGTAATAGCAATGCACTGCGATATGTCAGCAATCAAAGATGATTTAGCACAGGTGATGAAGTGATTTACCTTGTTATATATTAGTGCTCATCACTCACTATAGAAATTGAAACAGCAAAAAAAAAAAAAAAGAACCTGCATTCTAGAACAAAACTCCTTAATTTTTGCTGTAGGTCAGACAGTCATGGCTGCAATCCCCTAGAGTAACCCAGGCTCTTATAGTGCTGTCATCGTGTATCTATTGCCATCTTAGACAACAAGTGTTTCAGTTTTGGGATAAACATCCCACCAACCCCTGAGGTTGGGTTCCAAGTGTGGCATGTAGAGGTCAAAGGACCAAGGTGTCAGTGGACAAGCACATGATTCTTCAGGTGCTTCCTGAGAAACATGCGCGCCTCCTGGAGCGTAACTTGTTCGCTTCCTCTTCTCTTATGTCAAAATACAGCAAATTTTGCCAAACACGTTGTTACATCAAAGTATTAATGTTCATAAAAATACTTTAACTTTGTTACTGTGTTTTAACTTTTATGGAGTTATGCAGCATGTAGGTGATTTTATGAGCGAAATTTGATCAAATGATAAAACTGTCTTGTGTAAAATGCAGGGTCACCTTATTTGGAGGTCGGCTCTTTTGATATGAAATCATTCTGTTAATTAAGGAAGCATTGCAGATATCACAAACATGCCATGCAGTTAGATGTCAATCTTTCCAATGCTTCATAGTGTCGGTCAGTTGTAGGTTTAATTTAGTTTGGCTTTTTGTTAAAATGAAATATGAAGAATCTATCACTTTTAAGATGCTGTACTTGTACAGCGCAGGACAGACGTTGAAGCTAATGATTCAAGTCCAAGTTTTAGAATACCTTGTTTCTGCAATTTCTACTAGGTAAATTGGATGTGTGATTCTTCTGTGCAGTCTTGGAGATCAGTTAATGTCACATACAGGTCCATGACATGTGAAGCATAGAACCAGGCTGTCATCAAACAAAGAATATTTTCTTTAAAGGTTTGCCTTTTATTGGTTGTCTTTTTCCTCATGAACCCTTCAAGCCTTGTTTTTTTTTCATATCGATCCTATTTGAGTTTGAGTTGGTTTAGTAGCACACCATTCCTCAGGCTATCCAAAGTCCCAGGCTTCAGCTCTAAATGGTGTTTGTGTTTACTGATGCTCACCACCTCTATATAACAAGCACTCTGTCAAGTCATCTTGGTTTTTCAAAAAAGTCAGCAAGGATTAGAATGAATGGAGGAAAAGACAATTTAACTGCATGACTTTGCTGCAATTGGTGTGGATTCTGGGCTTTGAGATTTTGTTAACTCGCTGGGAAATGGAGAGGCTTGACAAAGAGCCACTGAATTGTTGTGTGTGATTAAAGCCTCTGTTGTCTTTCCAGCAGTCTGCAATATTGCTTCTGACTTCAGACTGTGTAAAACCATCACAGACAGAGTGGTTGTTGATGCACTTTGCCCTCTGTCAAGCTGCAGCATAGAGGGATGTTTTCTGTCTAGTTAAACAGATGAGTTTATGTTGGTATTTAGCTCCGCTTTGAGACGTAAAAGTCAGTAATACACCTCACTAATTTTAAATGGTTTGGTAAGCTGAAAATTACTGTATAAATTATATTCTGCTGTGCAAATTTTCGTTTAGACATTGTTTATTTTTAATTTGGTCTTCCAGATTTGTTTGTTTTCAGAGATAAGAGGATAAAACAAACTTGTACTCCAACACATATATTATATATAACTTTCCTATGTATTAAAAATGAATGTAGCCCCCTCCAGCCACCTATAGTACAGTGCTTACATGGTTGAAATAATGCACCGAATTCATCATTACAGTGTTTCACAATGCAGGGCCTTTTGTATCATGATACAATTTTCAAGGAAGAAGTGCTGTCCAAATTTAAACATACATTCTCAGCTAGTGTTTTATTTTCACATTTCTATAAATGTATTATTTCTGCATGGGATGCTCAATGGAAGATGTCTGTCTTTTTCTGCATCATCACTACCACTGGTTACATCTGTGCTTTTTCTGAAGGATTTTTTCCTTCAGTACTGACTTAAATTTTTTAATGTTGTTTTTTTCATTCATTCATTAAGGGCTACAATATTGTAGTTTTAAAGTAAATAAATTCTAGTATTAACATTATTACACTAACATTGTCCTACATATTTAAGTCTTGACAGATTATAATTGACTGTTTTGCCACACTATTTACTTGAGCAATACATTTTCCATTATTTTTTTCATTGGCTCACACAGTGTAGACACACAGGAAAATACTGCTATTTTCCCACTTTATCAAACACTGCAGTTCAGTTTTTGGGAAAGAATGCAAACTATGATCTAGCATCTAAAAATACATATAATTTAAACCATGGAGTGCTATAATTCAGCTCCAATGTGACAAAATGGCATGTGTTCACTCTGGGAGTCTGCTTTAATTTGCTTTCATTTTAGCTACCCCCCCCCCAACCCCACACACCCACATACACACTTAACGTATGCACAGACACACACACATGTTGTGCTTTGGATCAGTGTGTTTACAGGGAATTGATGTAATTGCTGTCAGTCCCAAAATGGATGTTTGCAAAGACTAAAGATAAACTTGTTTCTGAAGATCCTGTTTCTTGGCTCGCCCAAATAGAACATGCCGAGTGTATTCACATTCTGATTGGTTCAGCTGTCTTTCTTTGAATTTAACACATCCCCCTTAGCAGCGACCGACTATTATTAACTCTAATAATACACGTCGTGGCTGGAAGTTGCAGACATCGAAGAAAATCACTGTGACAACATGCCATTCAAGGTCAATATTTGTCCTTTTTTGATCTCCATCAAATATGTAACCTCCCTAATCCAGTGTCAGAGGCCTGAACTGGTATCTTTTTGAAGAAATTTTCCCAGAACAGACTGGACCTCCCATGGTTCTGGCAGCATTTGTAACTAAGGGATATGATGTTTGTGCTTCTTGTGCTTCTGCCGGGCATCTTTAGCAAAAATTCTGGAGCCCATAGGCCAATTGCCACAAAGGAAAGGACGGCCACACAAGTTTTATTGGCAGCCAGCCATTAGTTTCAGTCTGGCCTCCACAGAAGACACGTGTTCTCCTTGTCTTGATGTCTCACTGTGTCCCAGGAGTCTCCCGGAGGTTCTGTTAGAGGGCAGCAAAACAACAGGTTGCTTTCTTTACATAACCTTCTAAGTGAGCTCTGAATTGGTGCCTGGAAAGGGCAGCGATAGAGCCCCCACCCCCCTGTAGCCTCCTCATGCCCCACCCAGCTACCATCCCATGCAAGTCACGCAAGCACCCGTGCCGTCTCTGTCCTCAGTGACTTTTGGGGACAGCGCTGGCTGACTGCTGCCAGCTTGGCTTCGCAGAGTGCACCATCCCCCGGCTAAAGGACTCACCCCACAGAGGAAGCGTGCCGGTGGCAGCATTCAGTTTGGGCCCCCAGCGTGCACAATGAGGGTGAAGGACCTCTCGTTGAGGCAGGACCCAGACCTACGCAAGGAACTGGCGCTGTTGGCCCGGGGCTGTGACTTTGTCCTGCCCTCACGTTTCAAGAAGAGGCTCAAGGCGTTCCAGCAAGGACAGGCAGGTCGCCTCAGCTCTCGAAAGAAATTCCTTTGTTTTCAAGTGGTCATCAACACTTTATTTTAATGTTGATCTGGTTTATTATTTGTTGCGCTAGAGTATGCAGGAAGATGGCCAGCGCCACAGGGATCGGCGTGTGGTCTGTGGGGATGTCAGGGACATTAAGCAGCTGTACAGAGGGACCCACCTCCTAGAGAACATTTGGTGGGTGATGGGCGCAGAGAAGAGGTGTGGCCACGTCCCACCGCACGAGGCCTCTCTTTCCTTTTATAGCCATGGCTGATGCTGGTGAAGAAGGGAAGATTAACAGTATTTATCTTGTCACCATCTGGCATGTCGAGCAGCACTTGTACACATTCCAGACGCAATGGGTGCTGAGCTAAAGTTCTCACTGCCTTTCTCGCCACACAAGTGTTGTATGTTGACGATGTACGTGCGATGGGAGACATACAAATAGTGGCTTTGGACATGGATATAGATTATACAGGGTCCTCGTGTTTCGAGTTACACATTTTCAAAGATGCAAGTATTTTTAGGCTCTTTTTGCACGTATCTTAGTTAGTTGCTTATTATCCCAAATCTATTAGTTCTGGAGTGAATACAAATCAGGTTTTCACAAACAGGTGTGAGGTGACAGTGGAATACACCTAAAAAGAATGAATGTGGGACCGATTTAATTCCACGCATTTCAACAGTGTTTACAGCTCATCTCCTTACTGATGTTGATCATTCACAAGATGATGCGGGATGATAAATCAGTTAACTGTCCGCATTAAATAATAATTTTGTTCATTTTCAGTCATTTTAATTATGTCGCTTGAAGTTAGTCTTGCAGCAAGTTGCAAAGTGAGGACCCAGTATGTACAGTGTTACCTGCCTTACTATATGAAACTTCATGGGTGTACCCTGGTAAACTGTTTACCTTGTCTTGCACAAATAGATATGGGGGGGGTGTCGTACACTGAATACATACAGATGACTTCTGAATATAACATGGTATATTCTCAAACCTAAAATGATGTACAGTAGGTATAGACAGTAATAAATGGTACCATGTGGTGTAAATGTTTGTAATGTCTTTGCAGGCCATTTTTAATGACAAACCATAAGGACCTCAGCAAAAATGAAGTAAATATAAGTTCACTGTGAAGTAATGTACCATTTGTGTACCACTTGTGGATTTTCTGTCTTCTTGTCCTGGTACACATTGTCTGCTTTCACTCTGAAGCGTATCAGTTTTTCCAATTTTTTATCAACCAAATGGTGGAAAAAATGTAAATCTCCTGCTGTTTTTCCCCAAAATCCCATACATTTTCTTTTTTGCAACAAAACCATTAGCAGCTACCAGCTACTGTGGCTGCTGGACTCTGAAGTAATTTCCTCCTCTTATTTTGAACCAGAACATTGACAGACGGGGTGAACAGGGTTGCCGTCTTCTATGTTGCTCAGCAGCACTAAACAGTTTTCTCAGCCCCTCCACTTTGTAAAACAGGCCAGATGCTCTTAACAATGTTCAAGAAAGTTATGTATGGTAGAGTAAACCACATTACCTACTGAGTGGCTAAACATGAATGAAAACTTTAGGAGTGGTTGTTGTTTTTATTACTCATTGATTTACTGATGTTTTTATTTGGAGTGACATGCACTATAACAGTAACAGTTTGTATAGCTGTGTATTGACTGTAGTAAAAAATATGTTGCACAGATAGACTGGCCCTTCAAATGTTACTATGCATTAAATTTCTAAGATAGCTGGTTTATTGTAGTAAGTTTCCCAACAGATGTTTTTGCACAAGTTTTTGTTGAGGTTGATCTTTTAGTTGAACGTTAAGTTCCTTGTTTGCAGATGCACCTGTAGTATCTTATGAATCTCAAGTCTTGCTGGTGTTGGATGGTTTCAATGATATGTAAACCAAAGCAGTTAAACTGTAATCCAGATGTTTTTTTCACTTTTTAACAATTCCTGTTACTGTTATGAAAAATATTGTTTATCACTGGGTCTGTTTCCCTTTCTTCATTTGAAACATGTGGTGGGCAGCTGATCCTTTGTGCTGTTCCTCGACACACCCAGCATGGTTTTTAATTTATCCATTTGTCTATATGGAGCACATCACAGTTGCCCTTTAAAGCATTCTCATAAATGGGCTTTGCTCCTTTTTAAAATACATTCTGTCTCAAGGCCAGCTTAATGTTTTTGATTCCTACTTTTTTCATAATTTGTATTTAATTTGATTTTTGTCCATATTAATCTTTATATTTCCCTTAGTAGTTTGTATATAGAATTGATGTACTTTTTCACGAAATTGACCTCAACCTGGAACTGCATACAGCATTGAGGCTTACAGATGTGTTTACAACATGTGATTTCCGTTGCAGGGTTTGTCATGTATTGCACTGAATGCTCATATGATTTTAGCAAAACAGGTCTGGAGTGAGAGTAGTGTTTGGCTATGGGTTCAAATCTGGTTCAGTTTGTGCAAAGTTTGTCACCAAGTTTCCTCTAGATGCTCTGCTTTCCTGCGTGTAGTTCAAGTGAACTGGTGACCTTAAATTGCCCCTTGTGTGTTGCTTTGTGCCCTGTATTTCAGGGATGGGCTCCACAACCCTGCTTTGCACCAATGGCTATTTATAATACACGGATTCTGTATTTTTTACTGTGACTTTTTAAATGCTCTTATAAATGTTTTACAGTTGTAGCTCATATGTTTGTAAAGTACTTTAAAAAAACTGAAATGTGCTGTATAAAAATAGGATGATTATTATTATTTAGACTGTGCCTAGCTTGGGAAATGTTTTAATGTGTTATAATGAGGTGTAACGTCTCTTTGTTGAGCTACTGGTAAGGTATCGTTTGTGTTAATAGTAAATCGGCTTATATAAAATCATTAATAATGACACAACCTTTCAAGAGAATTCTCTGTTTTATCACTTTCAATTTTAAGCTTAGAGAAACCATGCCCCACCTGGGGGGGATGTTCGCTCACTCTGCTGTGACGTCAACAAATCTTGTATTCTGTATTCTGACAGCCAGTGATGTACACTTCACACTGCAAATCACACTGGTAGCTAAGTCGTAGTAAAAGGAGTCCTGTATGCAGCGGTAGTGTAACTGTTTGCCTTCAGATAGATTCATTCAGGTAAATTACCCATTTTTCAAAGTTTTACATTTAGTTTAATTGAATGGGTCTTTGAGACACAGTCTGTTAGGTGATGAAGATAAAGGCAGAAACAGAGTAAAGTTGTTTGAGGACAATCTCTTTGATATGTGATGCCGAGCTGTCAGAAGTCGATCTTTACTGACGGCCCAGCGGCCAGAGTGACTCTAATGGTTTTCTCAGTCATACCACATGTCACATCACACACTTTAATTGAGTGCCTTCACAGCAAAGGTTCACCAAGACGTAATTTGTAGTGTGCCTGTGATTCTTCTTGGAGCCGGGCTGGGAAACGTGAACCGGGGAACCTGGGCTAAAGATGTTTATTTCTGTGTGCCCCGGCAGGCTCAGGTCAGAAAGGAGGAGCCCATTACACCGGCGCTAAGTGAAAGCATTCCAAAGTTCTACTTCCCTCGAGGACGGCCCCCAGCCAACTTCAACATCGACACTCTCATTTCCAGGATAGAGAAAATATTTTCTCAATTCCCCCATGAAAGGGCGACTATTGAAGACATGGGGCGGGTTGCCAAGGTAAGTGTGATTTGTAGCGGGTAGCTTCGAGCCACCCAGCAAATCGCTTTCATTAGCGTAATTAACTCGTGCTTATAACTGTTTACCACAACCAGAGGGTTCTCTTTTTCCTAACCCAATTAAAAAATACTACCCCTGAGGTGAGTAGCTGGTGACTGGAAGGCAATTGGGCTCAAATAAGATTGGCTGCTGTTTTTCCTCTGGGAGGTCGACGTGTGAAATGTGTGTTATCACTGTAAACGGTGCCATTTACACACCACCACTGCGGCGGCGGCTTCTCCTGCTGTTTGTTCAAGTCGCAAGCAAAGTAAACGGTGCATAGTCCTGGCCCGATGTTCAATTCCACAGAGGCCTCAACACCCAAACTTTCCACCCTGTGCTTTAAGAAATGAGAGACTGCAGGCGTTAACCACTAATAAAACACCTGTGTGTGTTCATGCCGAGCGGCAATGTTGCTGTGGAAAAGCGACGTTTTCAACAGAGATTCACTGTGGGCTGCTTGGTCAGCGGATCCCTTGGAAAGATTGTTTCCATCAAATCCATTTTTCATGTTTTATGTACAGTTGACAACTGTAGCCTGTATGTTTGAGATTTGATACTGATTACTGAAGGTTACAGTATTAATATAGCAGCCATTGTTGGTCAAAATTAAACAAATACTTATTTTATAGGGCAGGAGCAAGTGGGCTTTGATTGTCCCAGTGGAATGATAAAATTGGAGGTCTTGATGTTTTGCTTTGCAATGTTTTTCAGTCTGTAATTTATAGAAATGTTTTCAACAAAATTATTCTTTTCTAATGCATAAAAAGATTTGGCTTTTGTCATACTGACTCCATGAGACTTGTTGGTATTTATGGCGCATATGTATATAAGAGGGGTGGTTTAAAAAAAAAAAAAAATTTTCAGTTCCAAGAAGGGAATAATTTTTTTCCGTTGTTTTTTAAATCACCCCTCATATACATTATTTCTGTAGCAACTGACCTGCATGCCTCTAATAATTCAGCTTGAACTGTGTAATAACAGTTGAGTTGAGTGAATAGTAAGTTGATGGCGAACAACATGTGACGCACTGGACCTCGGCATCTGCAGGCCTGCGAATGTCCTCTGTACTGGAAGGCGCCGCTGTTCCTGTCCGCTGGAGGGGACCGCACCACCTCTGTGTCCGTCCACAAGTTTATCGCCATGTGGAGAAAGTAAGACTGCTAGTGCTCAGCCAGTAGCTACACACCAACGTTTATGTGCTTAAGGTGCTCTGTCTTGCTTCACAGTCTTGCCTTCAGAGGATTTAACACACCTTCAGCGAAATGACAACTGAATGGTTTTGTAATGACTGACTGATTGACTCTCCCAAATTCCACAGTATTAAAATGTACATGTTGAAAAAGTAGCTGTAAGTCACTCTGAGGGTGGTTGTGATTGACAGTGCAGCTACATGGGGCACATTGAACAGTTTTATTATTTCATTTCTGTGCAGCTGAAGGTGGAAAATGATTGGGCATGAACCAGGAATACTAATTCTGGAATATATAATGCTGGAGTGAACAATTGCAGCGCCTGTGCATTCCTTTCGCCAATGCCATCTGTTACTACTTTCCAGAACGCTGCAGAGCTGTCATGATGACGCATCCAAATTTGTTCACATCTTGGCCAAGCCTGGCTGCGATTACCTCGAACAAGAGGACTTTATTCCATTCCTGCAGGTAGGTGGCTGGTGGGGGGTGGGGCCGCTTTGTTCCTGCAGTGGATGCAGGGGCAGACGCGTCCTCCACTGTTTCTTTTAGTCCATGTTAAATGGAGACATTTACATTTATCAGTTCAGCAGACACTTTTCTGTCGTGATGTACAATAATTAATGTATGTTAATTAACCAGTATTTAACCAACACCTTCATCCACAGTGACTTATAGTAGTGGATACATTGCAGTAAACTCCAGTGAACTTCACCTGAGACGTGCGACATCCGACTTCAGGGATTTGCACTGATTTAACATTGCTTGATTTGTTTCTGCCTATGTTTTGGTCACTAGTGTGAGAAACCACGTTGCAGATGAACGACATATGGTGTGTTTATTATGTGTGCAGTGGTTCTGTATGTTCAGGGGAACGCTGCTGGCTCCTCCAGGGGGCGCTCACCTTGCCAGGTCATTAGTATGCAGGGTAGTGGCGCGGCGCGGCGCAGCACAGCTCAGCCCACAGGGTCCCCAGCTCCCTTGCAGAGATGTTCTGGCCTCTGCACTTTAATTTCTATTTTGTGGGCTTGGCAAGCGCTTTGACCACTTTGATAAATGAAATAAGGATTGTTGTGGAGTACGTCAGACCCCCCTCGTGACCACAGGATTCATGAGAGGGATGATTTATGTGTTTTTGTGTTGTTTTGTTAGGCACGGGTCAGGGAGCACTGTCTTCATGAGAATAAACCACTTTAATCTTATTGCGTCGTATGCAGGCATGTCAAAATCTCAGTTAATCTGGGAAAGACAAACGTTCAACTTTCACTACCCAGCACCATGCAGGAGGTCTGAAATGCTAAACAACACAAATATGAAAGCTGTGCATCCAGCTGCAGGGCACATGGAGGATAAGTGCACTCCTGAGGAGCAGAAGAGCACCCATCACTTCTCATCGTGCGTGCGTGCGTGTGTGCGTGCGTTCTCACTCCCTTTGATTGACCTGTTGGATCAGTATGCTCTTTTTCCTGTGACGTACCTTGCAAATCTGCTACTATGTGATCTCTTGTTTTTCAGGATGTGGTAAACTCTCACACAGGTCTCACTTTTCTTAAGGAGGCATCTGAATTTCATTCTCGCTACATCACCACAGTAAGTAGACGCTAACACCTGAAACTCTCGCTTTTAAACAAGGTGATGTTGTTTTTCATCAATCTGTTGCCTTGCCATCCTGCTGTTTCCTGTGCTCCTCTGGATATGAATTATTGAAGGTTGAGCCAGCAGTTTAGGGAGCTGCTCGTGTTGCAGCATGATGTCACCCCCTGGAGTCAAACCAGNCTGTTGCCTTGCCATCCTGCTGTTTCCTGTGCTCCTCTGGATATGAATTATTGAAGGTTGAGCCAGCAGTTTAGGGAGCTGCTCGTGTTGCAGCATGATGACACAGGGAGTGACCGTTAAACACGCTGACGAGCAGTTGCTCTCACCACGCCTTTCACACTGCCTGAATGTTTCCTCAGCCATAGTTCAATGCCCGCTTATCACTTCAGTAGTCAAACTGTACTCTATAAACAATAAATGTCATTTTTTGTTTACAGGTGGTCCAAAGGATATTCTACAATGTAAACAGGTCTTGGACTGGAAGAATCACCTGTTCAGAACTCAGGAAAAGCAGTTTCCTTCAGGTTGGTCCATTTACATTTTCCATTTTGGTTTTATTCTTCAGTCTTGAAAGAATTACTTGTTTGTGTTTGAACTGCGGTGTCCTCCTAAATGTGCATGTCACTAAAATCAAAAAGCGAGGAACATTGTTGTCACAAGCAATACTGTCAGTTTAGTACTTTGGATAATGGTCTATAATGGACATACAGTACTGTGCAAAAGTCTTAGGCACCTGTGGGAAAAATGCTATAAAGTGAGGATGGTTCCAGAAATAATGCCATGAATACTTATTAATCAATAAACCTTCTAAAAAGTGCAGTAGACAAAAAAAACCTCAATCAAATCAATATTTGGTGTGACCACCCTTTGCCTTTAAAACAGCATCAATTCTCTTATGCAAACTTGCGTGCAGTTTAAGGTAGAGGTTGGTAGGTTCTTCCAAACATTCTGAGGAACTGGCCACAGTTCTTCTGCAGACTTTGACTGTCTCTGCATGTACTCCCAGACTGACCACACCATCTGTTGCAGGATTCCTTCTTTTTGCTGAAGATAGTTCTGTATGACTGAGATTGGGTGTTTGAGGTCATTCTCAGGCTGCAGAATGAATTTGGGACCAGTCAGAAACCTCCCTGATGGTAGATAAGAATCTGCCTGTACTTCTCAAGACATTAAAGTTGCATGCCTAAGACTTTTGCACAGTACTGTATTTCAGCGGAGGACCATCTTCAGGCAAGAGCTGGGTTCTTTTACTGTTGTTTCATGATTTTATTTCTTTCTGATTAGAAAAAAATCATGCAGCCCAAAGAGATGCCAGTAGTTACGTAAACTTGTCTGCTGTACTAATTCCTTGCAACACAGTCTGTCAGTTGACAGTGTTGAGGTTCTCCAACAGAACGTGGCTCTGCTGGAGGAAGTGGAAGACATCAACCAGCTAACAGAGTACTTCTCCTACGAGCACTTCTACGTCATCTATTGCAAGTTCTGGGAGCTGGATACCGACCATGACCTCTACATAGACCAGAGAGATCTGGTCCAGCACAATGATCAAGGTCGGGGTTATGCTCTGTGTGAACCCCGCTAACCTTTTCTACATCTTCTCTGTGCTTCCTCTAGTTTATTTTTTATAAAGCATATTCACTTAATGTTCTTAATATAATGCAACATTTTCTTAATGGCTTTCTCCTGTTACAGCAATCTCCCAGAAAATGATTGAAAGGATTTTCTCAGGGACTGTAACTAGGTAATTTACTGTCCACCTTTTTAACCAGTGATTTTGTGTATAGGTTAAAATTATAAAGCTAAACGTGCATTTTAGATGAAAGCTGAATGCTGACTGTCCTTCCACAGGGACAAGAGGGTGATGAAGGAGGGGCAGATGAGCTACGCAGACTTTGTGTGGTTCCTCATTTCAGAAGAGGACAAGAAGACACCCACCAGGTGTGTCCTCAGCACAGGACTAGTCAGCACTAGTTAATGTTTTATTTGATGGGCAGCTGTTTTTCCTACACTAGTGATGTCTCTGGCTGGTTCCATGTGGATAGTTGAGTAGAAAAGACAGGATCTCCTCTCTTGTGAGGCAGCATAGAGTACTGGTTCCGCTGCCTGGACCTCGATGGCGACGGCGTTCTCTCCATGTACGAGCTGGAGTACTTCTATGAGGAGCAGTGCCAGCGGCTGGAGGCGAAGGCCATCGAACCCCTGCCCTTTGAGGACTGTTTATGCCAGATGCTGGACCTGGTCAAACCCAAGGTTGAAGGTACCCAGACACAGTTCTTTATATAGCCTTTTCCCCTTTTTTCCCTAAAATAAACAATGTTTGTTTGTTTGTTTAACAGGAAAAATCACACTCCGTGACCTCAAGAAGTGCAAGATGTCCCACATATTCTTTGACACATTTTTCAATGTTGAGAAGTACCTGGACCATGAGCAGAAGGACCCTCTCTCAGTTATCAGGGTAAGGAGTGTTCCTCTACACAAGACAGAGGCGGCTGCTAGACGGCAGTGTGACAATCCTTCCTGCTCTGTAGGACGACGGCGAGGGCCAAGACATGTCTGACTGGGAGAGGTACGCAGCAGAAGAGTACGACCTCCTGGTAGCAGAGGAGACGGCCAATGAGCAGTACAGAGATGGGTACGAACTCCTCTGACTCAATGGCGTTTCACAATGTGTCTCACGCTGTACGTAAACTGACTGTTTAACTATGGCAGTAATACAAGTGTGTGGCTGGACAGCGCGTTGTTGATGGGGGTTTCACACTCATTCTAGGACGCTGATTGACTTGTAGACAAGTTGAAGCTAACAGGTGAGGCACTGAGACCAGGGGGCATAAGAGTTCCTGTAGTTCAGTCTGTGTCATGTTTCTCCTCACCCCACACCTGGCTGCTCACTCCCCTCAAACCTGTTTCTCCAGAGGGCCTCAAAGCACGTGTATCTCACCTTACGAAAAAAATTGGGACCAAAAGTTGGGGCACAACTCAGATTTGTTTCTAAGTCCACCAGCTGCATTATAGTCGATAAGCTTAACACTGCAAAAATTTTCCTCAGTTAATAGACATGTTGGGTTCTGTACCGTGTAACTTCACGTTACAGCTCTGCCACTCCAGACACCACAGGAGAACAAAACACTGGAATGGAGAAAGGAGGGTGAGTGGCAGTGTTTTTCATGTGGAGAAAACATACAAAGAAGTGTTTCACGTTAAAATCCCCACCGTATTTTACCGGCCACGAGGAAGTGAAGTGCTCATCCTTCACAGGGGAGGTTCTCTATAAGTTTCACACACGTGAAAATCAGGCTGGGTCAAACCGTGTCTTTAAAGCTCCGAGACGCTGCACCCCCCCACCCCCCACAGCACATTGACTGCATTTTGCTGCTCTCTGTTGGCAAAAGTGGAAACTCAGACTATTTTCATTGTGCAGTAAAAAAAAAATTACGAGAACATGAAAGTGTGGAGAAAATGCAGTTTAACAGTGTTGGAAATGGTTGCATCTTTGAAAATTCGTGTCAGGTGTTCGCAGCACAAGGTGCACGTGTAGTGACGTTCACTTGGTCTGGGGTTTCTGTGATGCACCGAGCTTCACGCTGAATGCAGTTAATTGGTATAACCTATGTGTACCTATGACTGGTCCATGAAAGTGCTAAAGGAACACTTGCAGGTTAAAGGGTGATGGGACCTGTTTAGTTCAGAATATAAAGCGGAGGATTTGCCTGCCTCCCTTGCAGGTATGAAAACGCCTTTGAGCCGCACGTCTCCAGCGAGCAAAGCCTGCACACGGACAAAAGGCACCTGTTTGCGATTCCAAGCCCTCACTGCAGCCTGGACCTGGACGAGTATGAATATGAGGACGACTTTGAGTGAGGTTTGGCAGAGGAGGGGGGGAGACACATAACCTGTGACTTAGTGCACTACTGCTGCAGGCTTTTTGCACCACCCACGCAACAGGAAGTGTTGACCGAGGGACGCAAGGGCCACCTGACAGACACACAACCGTGGTGCGGTTTTCACACCACCAGCACCGACGGACCTCAGCGTCACTGTTATGGAGAGGTTCACACAAGCTCTTCCCCTGCTGTAAATACTGCAACGTTATTTATATTACTGCCGCAATGTAGCCACCGATCTCCGAAAAGAATCGTATCATGTATTCTATTTCTTCTAGAAGTTTCTACATGGGTGAGAGAAGCTCAAGTTAAACCTAGTCTGTGGGTCACGGTAATAACTTAACACAGTCACTGAAATAGACTTGAACTTGACTTAAACATGCACTAACTGTGTAAGTGATTGTCTGCTCATTATGCAAACAGATAACACAACATTCCAGAAAGAGTGAGCAGCACACAGGAAGTTAGGAAGGAGCTGGCAGGCATCTTAGGGTTGTATAACTTTGTTTTTACTGTATAAACACTGTAGTTGTGTAGGGCAACAGTTATAAATTTATTAGAGGTACATATAGAGTTGTAAATATTTATTTTGGCGATTGCAGTGTTGAAGACAATGTCATAAAAGTTGTTCAAAATGTTTTTTCCTAAGTACATTCGTTAAAGGGAAATGTATTATTGTTTAAATAAAGTACTTAATTTTTTTCATAAAAGTATCAACTTATCTGCACTGAACCATAAACTAAACCAGGATTTTAATATCAAACCTTTTTCTCCAAAAGAGGTACCTCTAAAAAAGTTTATAAAGTGTATTTACATGTTGGGTAGAGAAACAAAAGAAGCAAGTGAAGTTACTAACAGTCAGGTAAGTATGTTTATGCCTCCTGGTCCTGGATTCAGACTGTTTACAGTGGTGTTGAGCTCCAGCCACCTTGGCCTCCGTTAGCAAACCTTCGTGCCCCGTGGAGCAGAGCAGCGAAGCCTGGCCACCAACGCACTGCTTTTCTAGTGGCTTCACACGCAGTTTGTGTTCCTTTCATACTGAATTTAGTCAACAAGCTGACCGATGGGGCTATTTTATTGCATTTTGTAGTTGAAAAACTCACTATAAAACAAGGGGCTGTCTTATGTGATAAGGAAACACATTCAACGTTTACTGAGGCCGGTATTCCAGGGAAGTGGCACCCAACGGCGTAGACGAGAGTAAATGATGACAGCGGGTCTGAAATCGGCTACATGCTTCTGTATACTTTTGAACCTGAAGCTGTATCGCGCAAATTACTGTCTGGCACCTCAACAGAAACGTATTGATCCGAGCATTTAGTCTACCAACAAAGAAAAAAATCCTCTCCAGTTGGCCGCGCGAGCAGAACGGACAGCAGTGCGAGGAGCCGTGTTGACCGTGTTGTCGGCGCTCAGTAGGCTGCACTCAGTCCCCCAGTAACTCCCCCCACTGGTCTACACACATGCAGCATTATGCCGGAGCAGTGCAGTATGGGAGAGACTCAATTGCACATCAAAGACGTTGGTGATCGGCTCCCTTTCAATCACGTCACACCCCAATTCACCGTATTTTAGGGCACGTTATCACTGCATTTTACTGTACTCAGACTGAAGTCCTTCTCCCGAACTGCAGTAATGGCACAAACACAGCAGGAAAGCAAGTGTTAGTGTGTGAAGTAGCTCTTCCCACCATTTATGCCAGCAGCACTGCGTGCATGTACACACACACACCGCACTCAGACTTGCCTCTAAGACGGAATGTTCACTAGGGTAACATATCTAATTCTACATTCTACTGAGGTCCTTTAAGCCAGATTAAATTAAGAACATGTACTCTAAAGTGGTCTAATTTTTGCCCAGGAACAAACATTCATTCCCCAGTTGAACTAAGACCATATTAAAGTAAGGTAATGAACTGCAGAGCTTATTTGCTGTTAAAGCAATAAATTAAAGGTCATTTGCACAGAAGCTGTACATGGAGCCGGAGAAACCCGGCTGCACCGTTACATCCCTGTTTCTAACACTGTGGTATCAAGTGCTGTAGAAATGTCTCTCTGTAGTGACAACTGTCCCCTGAATGTAAAATCCTCTGAATTACCACACAGAACAATTAGCTTACATCCAGTACAACAGCGATTACCTTGAATGTACAGTACTCCATTGTACCCCCCTCCCTGCACACCTGCTGCAGTACTCTTGATACTGACTGCTTTAGAAAAACACCAGTTCTCTTTCACATTCTCTCTCTCTCTCTCACACACACACACACACACACGCGNCTTGAATGTACAGTACTCCATTGTACCCCCCTCCCTGCACACCTGCTGCAGTACTCTTGATACTGACTGCTTTAGAAAAACACCAGTTCTCTCTTTCACATTCTCTCTCTCTCTCTCACACACACACACACACGCGCGCGCGCGGGCACTGGAGTGGGCAGGTGTGTGAGGACCTCTGTTAAGGGTCAACGTCCACCACATCCACGTCGTCAGCGGCGGCACTTGATTGCTGTAGGGAGGCGACTGCAGCCGCTTCCTGCTGTCTGCCGGCCTGAGGAGGCTGGGGGTCCAGCTGCTCATCCAGGCTGGAGGAGGCACCAGCATCACAGCTAGGGGTCAATCTCGACATTTAGTTCTACATTTTAGTGTTATCCAGCACGCAGTGCTCGTCTCACCCTGTGTCCAGTCTGAGGGTCCTCTTTGGCCTGGTGTCTCCCTTCTGCTCAGGGCTCTGACTTGGTGCCTCTCCTGTCCGTCACAAATGCAGGTGGGATTGAAACAAACTGCCATTTTAACCATTCTTTGCTTGCAATCGTGAGAATCATCACTGTACCATTTCCCTCAATTATTACATAACTGGGATATTAATAGTTATATTAATACAGTCCATCCTTGATGTTCCCAACTATATTTGGGGGGGGGGTATCCAGATATGGCAAAAGTCTTGAAAATTAAGAGCTATTTAAGAATAATATTTCTTACTACAGTAGCCCCTTTGTAATCTGCAATAAAAGTCAGAAGTGTAACAAACACACACTGCAGTGAATAAGGTGCCACTACGGGGGGACTAAGGGGGCCACCTCACTCACAGTGGAGACAGTGGGTTGGTTCTTTACTGACAGTAATACAGTGTCAACATTGTTGTATCTTAATTTTCTCCAAAAACAGTTTTTATTCTGTTGAGGTCCACTAAATGAAAGATGGGCTATACTGCTAACTACAGAGATGCACACCTTCAGAGGGGGTCAGCCTGAGGGAGGCGTGACCTGTGTCACCGCTGACATGGGAGCCGCCGTCGTCATACTCGGCTGTAGCCAGCAAGGAGGCGCGGTACAGCACGAGTGGCAGCCAGCACTCCTCCCGAAAGCCTGCGACCTGCTCACCCGCAAACCTCTGCAGATACGCACAGCTGGAAGACACAGCGGACCCATGGACAAACAGCCTTGGTGAAGCATTGCACATATGGAACTGTGGCTAGTCCACTTACACAGTCTTTTTGTCAGGCTTCAGCAGCTTGCTGGAGAACTCGCTCAGGATGGCGAGATACGGCAGGTTGGCTGGAGCGTCTCGTCCTGCTTGTTGGACAGAGCCTTGGAACACAAATTCAATGCCGTCCCTATGCAGGGGACATGGGTGCTTATAAGTGTGGCCGCACAGGGGGGCGTGAGGGTGAAGGAAGCTGGGCTTTGAGGGTGGGGCCTCGCACCTGTGGATCATGGCCAGCGATTCACGTGACTTGATCTGGTCCCAGCCAAAGGTGAGCGAGAAGCGCCTTGCCAGCTCCTTGATGCTACTGAAGGTCTGGACGGTGGAGCTGCAGGTGGCCCTACGCTCCTGCTCTTGCTTCAGCCGGAGGAACAGCTTGGGGGATTGGGGGGGTCAGATAGTTAAGGGCCTCAGAAGAGCCTCTGCAAGCAGCCTGGCAAAAGGGGTGACGCTGCCTACCTGCTGTAGACACAGGACCAGCGTCCTGGCGCTTTCGATCTTGTCCATCTGCCTGGTGCGGCTCAGCAGTTCCTTGATGATGTCCCCAAAGTCGTTGTAGTACTGGGGAAGGTAAAAACTTGGTAGTCAGCAGCACAGCGATCATTTGAGACTCCCCTGCTAGGTGGCGCCGTGTCCAACAGTGTGTAGCGTTAAGGGTCTAAATTCCATCGTGGCGCTGCAGCTTGGTTCACTGCCTTACTTTCCTCGCTGGGGCACTTCACCGCGTTGCATTTTTAGGAACATCAATTTAATTTTCTTCCACTTTCTCCTTTTTAGAGAAACAAGCGATATGTACACTCACGTCAGTCTGTCACTTTGAGGGATCATCGTGTGGGGTCACATAGAACTGGAGCCCCGTTTTACAGCTGCATAGGAAGCTACGGCTAAAGTGTTCAGCCCCCTCAAACCTGAGGAGCGAGATCTGCCGCTCACTGACCACAGGGTGCAATGTTACGCGTCACTATGGTGTTGAGAGCCCCCCCCTGTCTCTCGCACTCTACGTCTTCATTAGGCGACTGTCAACCACGCTGCGCTGCTCTCCCTTGAAGCCGCAGCCCTTCTTCACTTATTTATACTATATTTTATTTAGTAAATGCACCTTTCAAACTGCTGTCTTGTCAGGGAGTAAACAGTGGCGATCAACAGCAGGATTTTTAAAACGTTTTTTTTTAAACACACAAAAATGTCTTGTTGCTCACAGGCGTCTTAAGGCAGTTTGGACTTGGTGGCATTTCCTCCAGCAGAAGTCGGAAGTCGTCCATCAGCGTCACAGAGTTGAGCACAGAGCCATACGAAAACCGCAGCAAATCAGGGGTACAGCTGGGGTCTTCCAGGCAAAAACGTCCACACAAGGCCAAACTGGCAGAAGGGCTGTACCAGACTGTACCACACTGCACCATGGTACTAGAGAAGGCACTGCAGTCTGCTGTCTCTCCCTCTCTTTCTCACTCACTCTCACACACACACACACACACACACACTTCCAGCTGGCCTCCATGACCTTCATACTTTGATGTGATGCTGCTCAGAGTGAGGAGGAGGCTCCAGGAAGGAACATACGTGTGTGTGTGTGTGTGTGTGTGTGTGTGTGTGTGTGTGTGCGCGCGCCGCACAGCTACTGTACCTTGACATAGAATGTGAAGATGTCGGCCGCCATGCTCATCTCCAGCACGCTGTGCACAATGAGCTTGCAGTAGGCAGCCAGCAGGTTCCTGCGCTTATGGAGCTCGTCCAGCGTGTTGCTCTGGCCGCCTGCTGAGGAATTGCAAACAGTGCTTTTTACACAGCTGACTCACAACTGCCCTTTATTACTCTTGTTCTCAATTCAGTTTCTTTTGTTTTTCAAAATGCAAAATGAGTGTCTCTGACTGCTGGTCCAGGCCATCTCACAACTGGCGCAGAGACCATTTCACACTGTATTACCTCCCCTGTGTGCCGCCGTGTTTTTTCCACACCAAATTTAGCACAAAGAGAAGTCTCTCTGAAAGATTCACTGCCAACATAAATGTTTCACGAAACAATGATTAATTCCCCTGCAGATAGACGTCAATCAACAGTTCTGGAAACACATTCTGAGTCACAAGATTTTGCAGGATGAGATAAACACAATTCAAAGCATATGTTGGAAGAGGAAACTATGAATAGATTAAACATGAATTGACCTCCATTTGTGTGGTTCATGTGCAGTTATTAAATCACACAATGAGTACGCATTTAACAGCAGAATATTTTATCATTAATAACTGTAAATACAACGGATGTTGGTTTAAAGTCCAGAGGCGAACATACAAACTAAGGCAAATGCTGCCATCTGCTGGTCATCTAAAACTGCACAAAACAAAACTGCCCAACAGCAGCTACATCAACTGCCAATACATGGGAGAAGTAGAAAATAAATCAAGTGTCAACATCTGTCAGACAAAGCAGAGGATTGCTTCCATCTGCTTCATTGGTCAAGAGCCTGGGAATAAAAAGTGACTTGAGTCTCTGTTTCTCCAAGCACATCAAAGCCATAACTTGGTGCATCGGCAAAATCTGCCCTTAGTTCACAATCCATTTCATACTGCTTGAGGTCCAGGCTGTGACACCATCTTGCCCGGAATACTGCAACCTGCAACCTCCCCCTTGCCTCACCTTCCTGCCTCCCCAGCTGACTCCAAATGGTGCTGGATAAGATTTGTTTGACCTGCCAAAGTGCTGCCACGTGGTGAATCTCCCTCCTGCAGGACTTGGTCTCTACAGCTACACCTCAGCCAGACTGCTATGCTCCTACCATTTGGCCAACTGGGGGGTCCAAAATTGAAAAGTCCACAGCTTCTCTGTTCTGGCTCCATTGTGGTGGAATGAGCTTTTTCTCACCTTCAGAATTGAAGGCCTCTTAAAACACACCTCCTTCTGGTCCACATCTCTCCTCCTCTCCCATCTGCTCCAGAAACTTCCATCAAATATCTGGAACACCCACACCTCTGAACTTCTCATCAGTCACCGGTTGAAGAAGCACAATTTTAAAAACCAACCATGCTTCTTCTGTCTGTTCCTAAAACGCTTTGCACGTTGTGAAATACACACATATTTACTCTGACCTGTGAACTAAATTAATACACGTTCACATAAGAATGGTTCCGTTAGTCCACCCTTTTGAACAACAGCGTGTCCTATACAGGGTCGTGCTGAACTGAAGCACAGGCCAAGAAACAGTACAACCTGACCAAGATACCAGGACTCGACCCAACAATCCATTTGCTATGAGGCCACAGAGCTGCCTTCTCTATCACCATGTTACCCATACATATAAATTCTGATATTTTCATTAACCTTTATTTAGCTGGCAAGTTCTACTCATATATACAGATGTGTTATTTGTAGGGGTTTAAAATGAGAAGCTACAGAACCTACAACTCAGTGCTGTGTTGCACAGCTGCTTCTCGTAACAATCAAAGCAGACAGCCACCCCAGAGCAGATCGCCACAGCAGCTGGGCTCACCCTTGTTCTGGTTCTCATGCTCAGACCCGGTGAAGACGTGCTCCAGGACGAAGCCCAGCAGCGCCCTCTGCAGCCTGGGGTCTGGGGTATAAAGGAGGGGGGCTCCAGCAGCAGGATCCCAGGCCTGCAGCTGGTAGCTGTGTGCTGTAAGCAGGTCACACAGTGACAGGAAAGCCTGGTGCAGAGAAGATCCACACAATTGTCAGCATCACATCTACAGCAGCGGCCAACGGGAACATGGCAAAAGGTCCTAAATTATCACAGCTGAGGGAGGCAGAGAAGATGTGTGCAGAAGTAATCGTGAGGAGGAAAACCAGAGCCAAGATTTCTTAGGGTTCAGACGCTTTGAAAACAACACTGGAGAAGTAGCAGCACAACACACAAACATGGTAACAGACAACACTGTTTCACCACAGGCTCTGCTTTTACAACAGAATAGGACAGGATACATATTTCAATCCTTCTAATTCACTAAATTTGGTTTTTATGTATATATATCTACGTGTCATGAACATAAACATTACTTGAACAATTTGGAGGAAGATTCTATAGCGTTTTGAGCCAGTTCTGTGCACTGCGTTTGTCACATAGTATCAGGATAATAACCACAAATACATAGCAAAACCCACCCTGAAGTGGCTTAAAACCAGGACGTTAATGTCCAGGAGTGCACCAGTGCATGTCTAGATCTCAGTCCCCCTGAACATCTGAGGAATAAGTTATAAACTGCTGGGATGTGGCGTTGTAACCGCTGCCAAGTGTGGTCCCAGAAAGGGAGTAGCCATTCAGAGAAGACAGGTGGGCACCTACCGTCTCCCTCACTGCAGGGTGTGGGTGAGTCAGGAAGCGATGGCAGCGCTCGCAGACACCCCGCAGCTGCTCCCGCTGATGAAGGGCCTCCTCCTGGAATCACACATGCAGCACACACTCACACACACCCGCCAGTGCCACTGAGACTTCACGCTGTGGCAGGGACTGCACATACCTTACTGCCCTCTGACACACTGCCACAAGTCGCTTCTTGTGGCGAGACAATATATAAAATTTAGAGATAATGTCTCAAACATTTCAAAATAAATTCGGTATAACCTGAAGCGGGAAACAAATTCAACTGGAAATGAGTCCTCAGAGCTGCCGACACTGATAAAGTGCCAGCGAGTGAGTGAGTCGTCCTGTGATGGGTCACACTGAGCTCAGTCCCTGAAGGCTGTGATGATGCTGCCAAACGCACAATTACAGCGAATAATGGGAAATGATGTGGGGCCCTAAGCGATGCTGACTGATGAAAGTGTGGGTGGTGGCATCCGTCATACTCCCAGAGCAATCCAATCTTTCATAATCACTGCGGTACTCCGCCGTGGGGGGGTGGGGGACTCCGCCAACACAATCTAATTACATCACACTGATTCCGTGTAATATGACCATTTTTACCCTCCTTGCTGAATGTGCGTTTCCCCCAGTATAACAGTCCGATGCCACCAGCATTAGAACTGCAGACTAGAACAGGGTTGTCACGGCAGACGTAGGAGACCAAATCAGTCTGTCTGTGGTGCAGAAATCTCAAAGGAACATATGTAGTCTGCTGATGTCGATGAGTCGCAGATTAGAGGCAGTTGTTGCATGTAAGGGGAACGTAACCAAATGCTAACTTTACACAAATTTCATTTGCATTAATTCCATTTGTCCCAGTACTTCTGCTCAGCTAAAACTGGAGGGAGTGAACACAACTGGTGACACTATTCCAACATGGCTTAGGATGTACAAAAAACGTCAGTAGGAAACAGAAGCAGAAGTAACCAGTGCTTATGTTCCTCACCGCAATGACACCTCCCCCCCGTACATACCCTGCTGAGGCACACCTCTGTACAGGTGCTGAGCTTCCACAGGACAGCGAAGCACACGCAGCGGAGGGCCTCAACTGTGACCTGCAGTGCACACACAAACCATCAAGGGGGGGGTTGGATATAGGGGTGGACAGAGCTGCATCACTGTGACTGCGGTACCTGAGGAGGGAAATCCCCATGCTGGAGGTCAGCACTGAGCAGCTGAGAGGCCGTGTCACAGACTCCCCACCTGGAGAGGTCCTGGGCACTGGGGACAAGGACAAAAATGATGAGAAATTTTCATAGTGCTATTAGTCAGACGTCTCTACTGGCTGAGGACACACCAACGGCGACCGTGTGTGTTTGCGTGTGACACTGCTGCTCACTTGTGGAATGCAGCAACTCTCTTCAATGTGGACACAGCGTCTTCAAACATCTCATCACCTACATTCAGCTTTCTGTCCTGTCAGTACAAGAAAGAGAGACATATCAGGCTCATATGATGTATGTATACAAACTTGCACGCATGCACACACACAGCTGGGACTCAAGTCTGTTCACAGTTCATTTTGTTTGTTACTCCAAAGGTGGTTTTACTACCACTTTTAGTTACACTCTGTAAAAAGATTATGTTCATCCATTTATTTTTTGGTTACATTCTGTGAAAAATTCACATATAGAAATATAAATATAAGATCTTAACTTTGAGCTACAATAAATTAACAGTAACTTAAAAGAAAAAAAAGTCTCCTAAACTAAGACAACACACAGTAATCATCACCCTGTTATTGATCAGCAACTGTGAGAAGCACCAGCTGAACTGTAAACACTGTAGGAGTGATTTGAATGGTTCCAGACCTCTGTTCTATTTGGGACTATTTAACAAAATGCAATTAAATATTAATAATTAGTAAAAAGTTTGTATCTTCACAAGGCATGTAAATTCCTAACTCAGCCAGGTATTACGTGGGGTGCCCAGTGGGCAGCGAGACAAATGTACAGATACATTTATTCAACCAGCTGACACTTTTCTCCAAAACCACTTCTTATATGAGACTCACAATAAATTTAACGAGCAGGGTAAATCACAGTACAACAGCAGCAGGTGGGGTTCAAACCTCAGCCACGTCTTCGTTTAAAAAAAAAGAAATCATATACAATGTGTCATGTAGTTCTGTGCACTGGCCATTTGAAATTCAGCTCATGTTAGTGAGCAGTTTCTGCAACTTACTGGGTTCAGGAGACATGGGGTCAGCGCCCCCAACCTTGCCACCCAGCGCTGCACCAGCTTGTCTCTTGCAGCCAATGCTAGGCTGTGCCACGGCTGCACTTCCTCGCAGCAGAGCACCTGGAATGTGCGAGCACCTGCTTCCAGCACCGCTGTGTCTGTGTGCCTCTCCATGGCGGCATCCATCTGAACCAGCAGCGCCTCCAGGTGCTGGTGAAGATTGGCACAAGAGCAGTTTGGCTCAATCGCCTCCAAGGCGCAGGATGGATGAGGAACAGCTAACTGCTCCCTCACCAGCAGGAGGCCAATATGGACAACACCAACCTTCTCCGGAAGCTCAGCACTGCTGGCTTCTGTGTGGAAGTACTGAGGTATTTTAAGCAAACAGGACATCTTGTCTGCATCCCCCAAAAACTGCAAACACAGAAAGCGGAGAGGTGTCACACTGGGGGGGGGGTGTCACACAGGCAGTGGTTCCCACCCCTGACAGGGGGCAGAAAGACACCCTTGTTCACTACCTTGGACAGCAGCGCAGGAAGAACTGCAACAAAGTGCTGCGTCAATCTCATGCAGTCATCCAGCTGGGCCTTCCGCTCCCTGGCACTGATCACCTAGCAAACACACAGCTGGCATGAGCTTTTTACATACACACACGCACTGCGCGCCCTCTGTCCCACACAGCAGCACTTCACCTTCCTGCCCGGCCCTCTGCCAGCTAGTGGAGGCCCCTCAGCCGCCTGTCTCACAGATGCCAGTAGGATCTCAATCACCAGCCCTTCCTGCTCACTGCTAAGACCTGTGGACAGACGGTCGGAAGCACACACACACACCAGCAAATGTCAGCAATACCACATACAAATAGACAATCTGGCCGTGACACACTTGCACTGAATCACATCCCAAATTATCAACTTTGTTTGGATTACAAGTTATACTTATGGCTCTCAGTAAATAAGGGGGCCAGAATCCCAGGATACAGTGCGATACTGACCTGTTCCCTGTAACAGCAGAGAGCTGAGAGCCGTCCAGTCCTTCAGCAGGGTGCCAGCTGAGTCCCACAGGCTGTCCACCAGGTAGATCACATGCTCATGCAGCTGGGTCAAGGGGGGGACCGCACGTGCAAATCAGTATGCGTGCACGCGCACGCACACACACACGCACACACACACACACCATCACCAACCGTCCCACCTCACTCTCCCTGAAGAACTGGATCAGGGCCCGAACTCTGGTGGCCGTCAAGTCCCCGTGTCCATCCTGTCCATCTACTTGAGCAGGGACACTGAGCAGCCTGTGCAGGGGGTTACAGTAGGGGACATCAGTGCAGCCATCACATGTCAGCTATCTCTCAAAATAGTTAACAAGTGTCACTTGTTTTCAGCATGTCTACATATTTGCTGTATATTGAAATTTTCTTACAGTTTGAACGCTAAATGCTGTTTTTTTCTTTAAACATCCACATGAATCTCTTCTCATTTCATCAGTGCATTTTATAAACACATTAGCTGAGTTACCTGGTGATGCCTAGTACAGAATGGTATAGTGGTATAAATTAATGACACATTATATATGACCAAACTATTTTACCATTAAAGTGGTTGTACTTAGTAGACAATTATTATTAGTCCTGTCAGACAGGTAGATGCTACAGGGAGTGATGTACACAACTGTCATAGTCAAGTGGAATAGAGGGAAAAATATATATCATCAAACTTTATTCCCCTTGGGTCACTGAAGTGTGCAGCGAGAAAATCCACCCACGTGACTATATACTCTGATATGATGTTACTATGATGTTGCTCTGATGCCATTACTCCTACCTCTCTGAACCTTTTAAATTTTCAAAACAGTAAGCAGCCTTTTTGAAGTTTAATGAAGTTGACTACACAAAAACCTCAGAAGTACCTGTGTGCCAAATTTCAAGTGTATGGCTTGAAATATAAAGCTGTGTATAAAGAACAAGCAGAAAAACAGGTTCTCTAAAGCAATCACCACAACAAGCTGATACCAGGAGGGCAAATTTCCCATGATGCATTTCTAAAGTAAGAAATGTGCCATTTCTGGGGGATCCTGGTAAAAGTTCCATCACAGAACATCTCTCCTGTACTTTGACTTTAGATGTTAAATTACTCTGTACCTAAGCCAACGTAGTTAAGCTACTATGCGCAACAGCTTGAAGTGGGTTGTGAACCTGGGCACTGAGTGTACACGCGGAGACTCACCTGGTGTAAAGGAGCTCGCCAGCAATGCAAGCCAGGGGCCGGTGGGAAGAAAAGACCAGCTGGTACAGGTTCTTACAGTCGTCTGTGCTCAAAACGTCTTCACAGGACCTGCAAACACAGGACACAGTGGGTCATCATATGTGGAGGCATAGGGACATGCTTCACAGAGGATACTTACAGAAAACACACAGCACTCTGTATTCAGCAGAACTTCTCCACTCAGCTTGACTGTTTTTACTCATCTACACAGCTAGCCATATTACTACGACAAGGTCCTTCCTCAGCAGGGCTTCAACTTACAGCCTTCTGGTCAGAAATCCAGCTTTTTAACTGCTACCCCACTAAGAAAGACTCACTTGGAGATGATGACGAGCAGTCGGACAGCCTGCACAGCTACCTCGTGGTCCTTGTCAAGTGCCATGGACAGCATTCTCTCCTGGGAGGACAGCACCACTGCCATGTTAAACTCCCCTTAATTCACCTCACAAGAGAACAAAAAACATGACACCTCTGTTTCTCTCCACATCTCGTCGACACGACAAAGCAACACTGGGGCAAAAAAGTGTAGCTCTGGAATGAGAGCAGTAGATGGCTGTGCGTTTGAGCCACCTTTCGGCCCAGTCACTCCAGCAGCACTACACCAACCTGTTCCCTGCTCCAGGCACTGCACTTGGCTGGAATGACATGCCGCAGAGGAACTACCTGGGCACTTAAGGGCCCCGCGGATGAGTTCACAGCCCCAGGCGAACCCCAGGGCCTCAGCGAGGGGAGAGTCATTAGTGGCCCTCTGACGTGTCCACCCTCGCAAATGGTCACTTGGCAACCGCACCGCTTTAGAGGGAGTGACGAGAAGGCGACGATGACGCTGTCCCACTCTCGTGGCCCAGAGGGCCAGGAAGTAGGAGCAGCACTTGTTGTGAAAAGACAACATATTTACTGCAGAGGACCCACCTACCTTAAAGCGGCTGGTGAAAAGGTCCAGCTTGGGGACCAGAAGGGCGTCACCGTATAAGGCCTGCAGACCCTGGACGCACTTCAGACGCACTTCAGGTTGCTGGAAGGGAAGCAAAACAGCACTCAAGAAAGTCTCATGCATAGCACATTTTATTACATACCGAAATGTGTTCCTAACAAGGATGTCTGCATGCCATGCCACACAAAATGTTCACAAAAATAAAAATAAAGCTTTGAGCGATGGATTATCACACGTCAAACTCTGAAATATTTCTGTAGACATTTGGCTAAGTATAGACATAAAGAGAAACCGCGATCCGCACTCACGGTATCCAGAAGCCTCGGCCTTTCACTTGCAGTCGGCTAAAAAGAACACACAGGATGACAGTTTCTCTGACAGTGTGACGCTTTGCGGTGAGACCCCAGCTGCCCGAGGGCCCGCTGTCAGCTCACAGCCACCTGCACTCGCTCACCATCCTGCCTGCTGCCAGCGCACACGAAAACTAACCAAGCCCAAAGGCAGAAGCAGAAAACACTTTCTAGAAGAAAACTCTTGCAGCTCCAAAATGCCACCGAGTTATTCCGGCAACTACCTGGTGCCTTCTCTGATGAGCACTGAACACACCTTGTCGTGCAGCATCCAGCCGACGTACTTCAGGTAGCTGTCGTTAAGGAACATGCTGCTGTAGAGCCTCATCCAGACGCCGAGCTCCTCCAGGCAAATAGCCCTGATCTCAGCAATCACATCCCTGCAGTGAAACACGGCATTGCTGCCACAACAACTTATCCCACACACAGGGGTGTCTGTCAAAACACACACTGTACAGACAGCTGGACATAACATGGACCAATCTTACCGGTACCGCTTCAAAAAGACTCCTTTGAAGATGGCATCCATCATGTTCTCCATTTCAAGCCTCTTGTCTTGCAGCTGCAGTGAAATGCACACACTTTCTCATTGCATGACCGTTGTACAGTTTTTTATGAATACACTGTCTTATGTATTAACTGTATTTTCAGCTTAACAGCCCTGCAAACTGCTGTACAGCACCCAAAACTCACCTCTTTCAGACCCATTTCTCTCGCAAGCTCCTGAAACCTTCATTAATCCTCCGCCACCCACTATGGTTTATCTACCTGTTTTAATTTTCATGTCACTTCTACATCAACAAACCTTTGCTGACTGTGTGTCCAGTCATAAGTTTGTCAGGTCACATTCAGCCAAGACAAGTGACTGTTTGTAGTGCTTAATGATGATGGATGGATGCCACAGTTCCTTGCAAAACACTAAATCAGTCAGGTTCAGCAGCCACCATACTCACCCAATACTGCCCCCATGACTGTTTTCCTTTTCCACAAGTCTACATGGTGCCGAAAAGACAATGTCGTATTGCACGGAAGTCTATCACTACCCTTCCAGCCCCATTCTGAACAGACCTCATATACACAGGAATAGATACTACAGGAATAGATGCACTATGACTACGGAGGTCTCCAACAAACAAGCTGTGCTTCAGTCATCGTGTATATTTATCCAAGCCCGTTGTTGGATTACTGCTGGATTACTTTGATTACCATGCTGGTTTTGCCAAATGCATAAATATGAGTGTATAATGGCATCAGTAAAATTAATGAAAGGAAGCAGTGTGCTCCACATTTTCACCTCACTTTTAATTTAAAGACTGTCTGTTAGGTTGTCACAAAAATGGAAAAAAGTAGACAGGAGCGTCAGCAGTGCTTGCCTTTACCAGCATCATCTCACTGAGAAACTGCAGAACTGCTTTCTTCACCTGAGAACAAGTGAGACGACGTTCTGTCCAAATTGGCCCCATGAAGGCAGAGCTGAACAAAACCCAGGAAAACCGAACTGATGCCTTTGCCCACACAACGTTACCTCTTCAATCTTGCGCTGGATCCTGTCCAGCCTGAGAGTAGCTCTCCTGCAGGACACCTTCACCCTCTCCACCTCATACAGCCTCCGACTGTTGTCCAGGCTCACATCAAGGCTCAGGGCCACACCCACCAAGGCACTGAGGAGCTTCATGGCTGAAAAGCAGCAGAAACCCAACGCATTAGCTGATGATGGACTCTTTACTGCAGGCACAAAGACATCTGTGTTGTGCAAGGTATGCTCCCAGGTACAAGTATGGATTAGAGAGGCACAAGAGTCTCACCTGCCAGGGTGCAGGTGTGTCTGAAGGCACGCATTCCAGAATCAGACAGCTCAGTCAGCAGAGATATGAGTGTGTCCATCAGGTAGCCGTCGAAGATGATGCTGTACTGACACTGAGCCACCAGCACAGACAGGAACTCGCAGAAGTTTGACCGGAACCGCTTCCAGTAGGGCCCAGGCATGATGAGCGGGTATTCCCCGCCATCCTGAAATCAGATAACATGACTCTAATGGACAAGCAGGTTTGCACATACAGGCAGCCGGACACAGTGGATGCTCATTCACACATATTCGATACACAAAACACCAACAAAGTAAAAAATTAGTAAAAAATTTCACACAACATGCCATAAACAATAGTATGCAAGCTTCCATCTATCTGGCTGTCTGTTACTATTACTCACTTGCCCTGGTCAGAGTCACATCAGTCCAGTGCAAATCCTGGAATAACTGGCCGCTCAGCTATGAAACTACCCACTGGATGGGACACGAGCGCATCACACTAGCCACACACAGTTTCACACTCACACAAAACAGGCCATTTACAGACACCAATGAACCTGAAACATGTGCATTTAGACAGTGGTAGGAAACCCAGGCATACACGGGCAATCATGCAAACTCCACACAGAGCTGGAATCAGAACTACAGCCGAACCACCCAGGCACTGAGAGGCAATTACTCACTCGATGTTTAAATAATACAGTACAATTATGTACAAAGACACATTTGGCCATATCTACATAATATTAGCACATAATTGCAGCAAGATTAAACATAAACAAGTGTAGTTGGTGACACAACAGTAAATGTAGTTGTTTAGCCTGGACAGTGTTACCAGGGCAAATATAAATTGCATTAATTTTTCTGCCAGCAGTAGAATATTACTGACTGTCCAAGAGTGGGTACAGATCATGACTGTGCACTTCAGAGGCTGAACACATGATATTCATCTGCACATCAGTAGCAGCAAAAAGTAGGTCCCTCAGATGATAGCTGTACTGTAACTGTGTGCATCATTCAGTACAACTATGGCTGAAAGCCTTTGTTTCACAACTGAGCTTCCTCACTTTCTCTAGGCCACAGATCCCTTTAGAATGGAATGAAAGCTAAGGGCCCCTCCTAGAAAAACAAATAAATGTGGCAGAAATATCTCACCCACTTTATTGCACTGAAGATGGATTACTTTCAAACAGAATTATGTCATAGACATGAGCACAGTAATATATTTTGTCAGCTGATATTTAGCAAGACAGTGCAATCCCCCGAGGCCCATCCACAGAACCCCAATGGCTGCATGGACAGAACCAAATCCACAAAATCACAGCTCGCTAAGTGTTCTGACAGCAGCAGGCAGAAACATCAGGTTGGAACTGCACAATAAAGGTGTCACTTTGGACACTAATGCTACCAGGTTTTACCATGTCCATCGGCCATGTGACAGTCAGGATCCAAGGAAAGGCAAGGAACTTCTTGTACTGTAACCCAGAGCCCTGCCGAACATTAAATGCCAAAAGATTAAATGTGCAGCTCACAAATTTCACAAGTTACAGATACATTGAATGCTAAAGCCTGTAAGATTGAAGAATGAGTGAGGAACTCACCTCATCCAGCTCCTCCACCATCTTGCTCATGATGTCACTCTCCTGTTTGCACTGGAACATCTCAGCTGTGACCACACCTGCAACAGGAGACCACAGCTGCTGTGTTCACTTTGACTATATTCAACCTCGGCACACTGACCGTTAGCAGCAGTAAGCACAACGTTATGGCGTGGCAGCAGAGAGAGAAACACGAGAAAAAGTACCTTTGCATCCGGAACACTGGATGAAGCAGCTGATGAGGTCCAAGAGGGCGGTTTCTCTGTCAGTCCGGTAGGCCTCAATCCAGTCGTTCACCACAGTCTACAACATAAACACACTTACATGGTAGACAGAGGAAGATATAACACTACACACAGTATAACACTTGCAAACACATCTAATTATGAGACATCCACACGCACGGATTACCAAAGAATAAAATCTTACAGATTGTGTACAAACTATTAAAAAACTGCTCAAAATCAATTGCAATTCTGGTCTGAATTAACAGTTTAACGTTCACTTTTCTTATCTCACTTGTTTCCTTTAGACTGTCTAGTTTTTTTTTTTTATTATTACTAGTAATTTTTTGGCTTCAAAATTCATATGAAATTTGCACGATAGTCTATAGTGATTAAGTTTTTGTTAACTTGCACTAATCATGCACTCTCAAATGCACTTATCTCTCTCACTCACACACACACACACACAGGTGTACATACTTGCATGGCACTTTTCCCCATGGTGACAACCTCAAAGAGGGTGACAGCCTCAATGTTTCCATTTTTGAGGTGGTGGTACTCTGGTTCAGCCAGACTGCCCAGGCTGGGTTCAGAGTGCCGGCGTTTAGCGTTTTCGGAGCCCTCCCGTGCTCTCTTCTTCCCCTTCTGTGAGTGCACACACACATTAAGAGTTGTCGATATGCACACTTTGCATATTTGAACAGGCCATCCATTTTTCTGCTTTGATCATGACTCACAGAGTATAAAGCTGAAGTATTTATTCAAATACATATTTCTCGATTTAATAACTCGTGTGATGCTTGACTTTCACAGTACAGAATAATTTCACTCACTTGTGCTATGGCTTTGGTGCATAATTTATATGTCGTGAATACTAAGGATGAGTAAAAGCAGGAAGCCAACATAGATTCTGTTTACACCACACAAGAAAGTGTGTGTGCCATGCCACGAGACACTCACCGCACTCTTCTGCCGGTTCTCATTGCGCACTCCTCCTGGTGTCGAGTTGTCCCTGAAATGCACAGAATCAACTTGACTACCGCTGCCAATCTGATTTAGTGAGTGAGCTATGGTAAAGACATCAGACCACGCGGGTCCTGCTCAAGTCCCCTACCTCGGCACTGAGGGCCACGCTGCTGTGGGCTCTGCGATCATCACTCTTCAGCTCATCTCCACACGGTCTTCAAAACAGGCTGCTGAACAGGGTGTCTGGGATCTACTGAGCTAAACCCAGACCGGGACAATGAGCAGTCATCACTGAGGGGGGCATATCTAAATCATCAGTGGTGCCCAAAGCTATGCTGAAAACCTAACATTTCACAAAAAATAACACACTGGGCTTCCTGACAATATTTTACAAATAAAGTAATGATAAAATGATAAAAATGAGAACTACAGCAAACATAAATTCAGTATAATTTTACTACAAATCAAAACCTATTTGTTCTGAATGCAGAACATAAAATTTCTTCAACACATCTGAATATTTGTCAAGTCATTGAATATTTCTCATCTTTTTCTTGTATTGCTGAAAGTTACTGAGGTCTTTAGAATGACCTATTCTACTGTGAATGTTTGTCTAAGAAGATGGCCAGCTATATGCTTGGCTTTATACAGCCGCTCATAACAGGTGCAGCCAAAATACCCAAATTGATTAAATAGAAGGGGAGTCCACATACGTTTGGCCATGTAGTGTATTGCTGATGTTCACAATATATATTTCTTTAACAAAGGGGACACAAAGGAATGGCAGAAAAGCAGAGTGAGGCAACTTGTACTCAGTGCATCTGGGTAATAAGATGTAAATATTAGGTGGTTATGAATAATGGCCATGTACTGCAGTTACAGTGTTTTGCTGAGAGTATTTGCTCATCAGAGGGCAGAAAAGGGCATTGGGTGATTATTGAGAAATGCAGGTACACATGAAAAAGTCCCAGTTTTCTAAAAAGCAAAACATAGAAGTACTGCTACTGTGTACTGCTGAGTATCAGCCAATTTCAAGCGCTGGGTTTATGAATGCATTCAGAAGCCCGCTGCCACTTCACTGTGATTCTCTTGGTCACCATGGCATCTACACCATGGAGATTAACTTGCTCTGAGATTCTCCAGGAGGAAACATCACCAGCAGATTAGATGGAAAACAAAGGCAGAGCTGCACACATCTCACCTGGCCTCAGGTATGTGGAAACAGAATTACAAGTGAGTCCGCCAAAACAGTAGTGCGTTGAAGTAATTATAGGTAAACGGGACATTACAGTGTGACAAATTATGTTAGACAAAAATACAAATAGCAGCAAAACAAAACCATGTCCACTGCATGACGCTGCTAACCATCTGGTGGGCAGACATTTTGTGCACTGACTCTTTGAGTTACAAACATTTGCCTTAAAAATTTTTCAGGGATTTGGAACTGCTTTCCAAACTATTTACTTTTAATTGCATTTTCTTCACTTATATGTTTTACAATTTTTTTTGTCTGGTGGACAATGAAGGTGACCTGCTTTGCAGGTAATACCCTTCCAACAGAAGTGTGGGACTGGGTTCGTTTCACTCGCTTCCTCAGTGTTTACAGCTCAGCAAAGGTGAGTGTCTGATCAGTAACAAAATGAAGAAAGTTGGCTGCACAGAATTGCAACAACTGACTTTAAAGAGGAGTCTGTGGAGTTGACATGTCTACTTCCATTTTAAATTAACTTAAATGTAGTTTTTAGTCAACAACATATTAAAAACTGAAGCCAGGAAATTATAACTTTGTCTGATACTTGAACAGAATCTAACTTGCAAAAAAACCAAGGTACATCGTGCAATTACACAGTTTTACACTCGTTATACGCACAGATAGCAGTGAGTTACTCCCAGGTTACTGTATATCTCCTGGGTTATTGTTCTGATACTGTACCGGAAGTACTGCTTCCTGCCATCGAGCCGGATGGCAACCGCCGCTGCAGCCAACGGCGGTTCACACTTTTCATACGGATAAAATTGTACACTGTATGTATAAAGCACGAAATTCCAATTTATACCGCCCAATGTGTCAGTTAAAAACACAGTTATCTTGAGGTTTTATTATAACCCATTAACACGTATTCGGTTACGTATGGGAACAAAGGTTGGGGATTTGATTGGACGGCAAGGCCATCAATCACTTTACACACTTCTGTGCGGGCCGACTCTCAGTGACAGAGAGACACAACCACACAAACACACCGCCGGCAGTGGATATGCTGGCACCACGAACACCACCGAGAACGCGATCTGCTTGCCGACAAGTTGTGGAATTTGTCATGTCCGGCGGGAAAAGACACCTCGCAAGACATCTCACCCAAAATGGCAGAAGACATGGCGCTCTCCACGTCCCTCCCAGTCCTATCGTGTCCCTCTACGTTCCTCCGTGCAAACAAACCCCACAACAATCGTGTAACAGCCCTGTTTTGACAGCAGCTACTTACCATCCTTCATCGTATGCTCACGATTCGAGTGTCAGGGCGCCGCCCCGCGGCTACTTCCTGTAAAACACATGAGGTCTGACAGCTACTGAAGCGCAATGGAGAAAACCGAGCCGAATGTGAAGTAAAACTCTACTGTAAATTCCTTACGACCTTACGTGTGTAGGGGTACAGGGGGTAACATTAACTGTTTGGAATGCTGGGTTTAGGAATGGGGGCGGAAAAAAAATAAAAAGACAGGATTAATTTACCATTTACAAGTGAAAGAGGGTAATAACGCAAACATATTTTAAACACACAAAACAAAAGGGCACACCCTGGGGAAGGGGGCGTGAGCGGCGTCGAACGAATCGAAAGCAAACGAACTGGCTGACGTAATGCAAGTTACGCTACTAATTTAAATAAATGCAAACCGAAACAAATATCATCAGCGTCTCTCGACGCCCTAACTATTTGTACTTGTAAAACACAATCACACCTGTTAGCACAATTTATGTCTGTACTAGTATAACCATTCTAGTATAAAATGGTTTTAACTTGAGAAAAATAGAATGTCATTCAAAAACAGATAACACTGCTCCTCCAGGGTTTCGTACAAATTCATCAGTATCTGTGGCTAATTTTGAAAATTATTCATACTTGCAATATAAGAAATCTTATCAATTTTAAGTTTTAATTCTAGAAAATTAGAGAAATCTGTACACTGATGGTTAGTAATACTACTGCAGTAAATACACAGTGATGCAATTTTGATCATAATAATGTCATATTACACCCATATTTTATAGCAGCAATAAAGAAGTGTAAACATGAATAAAAATCTTAGTTATAGTTTACAACACATTTCATTTTTGAAGTGCTTGTTTAGAAAATAATGAAAAGTGACTTCTCTAAATGTCAATCTGAAAAAAATCAAAGCAGAACAGACTCAAACACTGAATTAGCTGCCATAATAAATTATAGAAATAAATAAAATAAGTACCCTGAGATGTACTGCTGTCCCCTCCAGGCTACAGTGTCTGGTCCTGGTGCCCAGTTATTCCACAGCTCTGACCAGTATATAGTAGTTACTGATGATGGATGAAAATAAAATGCACAGATAAAGGATGGTTGTATTTTGGTCTAACAATAAATGACTTGAGCTGTAATTATAGCTTTTTTATTGGAGATTTTTTTAAAAACACAAAAAAGAACTAACTTATGGTTAGCCCCAGATTTAACCATTTGTTTTGTGGATGTGAAATTTTCCCAACATATTAATAGGATTTTAATGGTTTGGCTGAGCCCTTGTCATCCTGGTGCTAACCCAGTACAAAGTTGTCACTGAGCTAGTTGCTCAGCCAAGAATTTAATATGTTGCTTTGTTTCTTTATGAGTAACTTTAGCAACAATTACAAATCTTACAACATGAAATAGAATCAAACACAATTTTACAACTTCATGCACAAATAGAGGAATGTTTTTTCGGTATTAAATTTACATTCATGTTGGAAGTATCCACCTACCAAAAAATTATAATGACTATAAAGAAACAAGTTATGGGAACTGATTTCCTATACACACATTTATAAAATACATGCCCCACAGTTATGGGAAAAATATGCTTATTACCCAGTTCTCATAAAAATAATGAAGCAGTCAGAGTGGTGTTTCAGTGGAATGCTTTCACAGTCCTGTATGTGGACTCATACTGGAATAGTTGCTGTGGATTTTACCTCTGAATCATCTTCTCACTAATAAAATAAGAGAAATTTCCTACAAACTAAGCCATAAATTCTACACTACCAAAAGTTTTATTCAAAGATTTAAAAAAAAACATTGATAAATGGTCATTGTGTGAAGGGCCCCCAGAAACAGCTCATTTATTTTAGTTCTGGAGACTTGTTGAGAAGTTTTGGTCAGATTCTCTTTGCTCCCTGAACACCTTTATCGGCTTTGATTTTTCTTTCATCTTTAAACGTGTTTTTTTTTGCAAAGAGCTAGATGTTAGCCAAATATTTTATACAAAAATGCAAATTTAGTTATAAAACTATTTTTCCCTCGATTTATTCAGAAGGTGAATCAATACAAGCATCCATCGTAACTTGGAAAAAAAAACCCTAAAGCTGCCACAACTGTGCTTCTGTTAAAATATCACAGTTATCATGCATGTTTATTTTTTGTAGTCCCACTGACATTGTTGAACCATTGTTTAATTCTATTTTATATAATTTTGTAGGCTGTGATGTTTTTAACTGTTAATGTTAATAAAGTATTTTTTAAAAAGAAACATTTATAAAATACAAAGGAAATGGGACTACATTTGTTTGGATGAGAACTGCAGACAAATGTAATATTTATTTGTGTAACATTTCAGGTTTGTAGCCTGTGTGCAATTATTAAAAAAACATTGCCTCCTGAACCACATTTGGCTCCCGGCAGATCCTTACACAGAGGACGGTTATACAGGCTGTAGCCTTAAATGCTACAAATACTTTCTTTTTAATGGGGAAAACGATACAATAATTAAAGGAGACAATAATACCACTTAAGTGTATCATTCTATTTTTTGGCACGAGGGGTACGTTTTCCTTACCAAACGAAGACACCTCCATCTCGTCGCAGGGAATTTACGTCTCTTTTTTAAATGTCGCCTGAACGTTCCACTTTTCAGGAACACAGTGATTGCGTCATCAAATATAGGTTTGACTATTGGCCAAATATGAGCCGATGAAATTAATCTAAACATCAGCCGATAACGATATGAATGCGATATAGTTGATTATATAGTAAACACTGTTTTTTCTTTCTTGTGGCCAAAAACACATAATGAGTGAAAACGGACAGAATAAACACAATAAAAATAGATTTTCACTCTTTCACATTTAAGAGAACCGAGTGAAACGCACATTTGCGCCACAGCAGTGGTGCTTGGATTGCAGACGATTGTAAGTTTCTTACAAGCATAACAAAACCTGAAGGTATGGCATAAAGAACTATAGCAAACTTCTTTTGAGGTAATAGGTATTTTTTTAATCTGAGAGAAATTCACAACCACTTATTTAGAAAAAAATGTGTTGTGGGATGAAAGTCCAAAATAAAGAAATATTAAGCTTTTAAAATTTTTTATTACAACAATCTCAACACTGAGTTACAGCTAAAATACAAACAAAACTAGATCAAGGGCACGTAACAGGTACAATACAGTACTGTACTTCCAAAAGTGATCAAGTTCCATTGTCTAGAGCAACTGCCCTAAAAAATACGCGCAGAGTTCCTGTAAACTGTTCCATTGATGAAATATGAACTTTATTTGGTAAAACAGAATTCATCGTTTGTATCATCCATACAGCATGGAATGTTTGAAAACAGGCCACAACAATAAAATGCTATTAAGTTATTGATCCTAAGAGAAATAATACTAAGTAAGAGTTCAGTGCAACATTAAACAGATAAACTGTCCAGTTTCCTTTTGGAATAATATTTAAACACATTTAAGTCATCCTACCTGTAATTACAGAGACATCACAAATGTTAAATTAAACTGGAAATTTAAGCCAATTAATTTTGAAGGTGTTGTTCATTGTTGTAAAGTCAAAGAAATGCATGCTATCACATGTATTTGTATTCATTATGATAGAATTTTTTATACAATGTGTCCTGTTCTTCTATATAATATGGGATAACATTTTATTATTTTGGCCAATGCATTACTGAAGTTAATGTTTGTTATTCTAGATAACCCTTCTGCCTTCTGCCATTCTTAGCAGAATTCTACCTCTTACAGATAAGTCTCTCTGTAGCCAGAGTTTATCCTGTTTTTTTCAGTACTCACATTTACATTTCTGCAATGTCTTATATTATCCTACTCATATATGGGTGTATTTTCTGCCTTTTCTAAGACTCCAACAGCCTTTAGTGGACTTTTGATCTTGTGCTGCCCATCCACTTGTGCCCCACTCTTAAAAAAAGAAAAATATTTAAAAAGAAAAATTTCAAAATCTGAAAATGTGTGTTTCACATACACTATAGTGCTCTTTTCATTTTCAAACTAACCCCTTTAAGTCATGAGCTAAACACTCATCATCATTAGCCACTTTCTGCAACCTGGATGGGAAGTCAGTCCATCATAGCTAAACACAGTTACTTAAAAAATAATATTTTAAGCACTACTCCTTATAGATAATGACTTTATTAATAGTTAATTTAATACCAAAGAAAACATTTATTTTACTGATTATTTTATTGAGCAAATAATATTGCATTCACTGAACATGTCAAGTGCCAGAATTATGCATTACAAATGTTAAAATCTTTTAAATTTTTTTTGTGATTCTAGTTTTAAAAGAAATTACAGCAAATTCAGTATATAATTCCAGATTTGCATGCTAGAGAATATTCATTAATGTAACAAATCTTTACATTAGTCCAGCTGTTGAAAATTCCATTTACTAGAATTTTACAAGAAAACAGCAGTGAAATACATCCATTCTACCATTTGTTATTGTTAACCACTTTAGGCTGGTCAGAGTCACTGCAGTCCAGAGCCTATCCTGGAATCAATGGACATCACTGGGCGTCAGGCTATGAAATTACACACTTAATGGGATACCAGTCCATCGCAGTACTGAAATACATAACTTTAATATAACCCTAACATGTACAAATGAAGACATGCTGAAATATGATGCCAACAACTGGCAGAAGACAGGGCAAGAAAAAGTCCCTGGGGGGTTTGGTCACGTGGTCCTGGACACAAAGCCCATGGCTGGACTGAGGTCTTGGGTCAGTTCTTCAGGCAGTGAGGAAACAGTGGATATGATACTCTGAGTCACATCCAATATCCTGCAAAACAAATACATCCTTAATACTCATAACTGTTATTTATCTGATGTTTTTTCCCAAAAGTAGCTCTTAATGTTAGATGTCTAAGCAAAGCTAATTACAATTATTTTACAAAATTTTCTGTGCAATCAATAATCATTTTTACAATAAACATTTATGTCCAATGAAAGCAAGAGACTAGTTTCTTCTAAATTCAGGTTTCATATCTGAGTATATTTTTGTAGCGAATGGCACTCTCAGTGTTATACATGATTATCAGACATGCCAGTGAGTTTACTGTGAGGAGAACTTTCATGTACATTATATACTCTACAGTCTGTCTGCTATCAATAACCACTTGCCCACTGCTGGGTCACAATACTCCTGAGCTACAGTTGGGCAAGAGACAAAATAAGCCACAGATGTGACAGCAAGGCACTGCACACAAAGGACATTGTAGGAGTCTCAAGTTCATATAAACTTTGGACTAGGGGGGAAAAACCCATGAAAACAAGGGTAGATGGGATTCAAATTTCTATTCCAACCCACAGCCCAGGTACTGTGAGGCACAAGTGCTACCTGCTGTGCCAACCTATCATACACAAATGCAGAGACATGCATTACTCTTACCAGTTGATATAGTGTGCAGATAACTGGGGCTCCTGCTTGGAACCCTCTTCTGTCACAAGAGCCAATTTCAGATTTTTGAAGTTGGCCTCAATGTCTCTCTTCACAACCAATAATGGTAAGATGCTTTTGAAGGAGCTGAGAACATGCTGTGGTTCACCATCCAGTGTATATGAGACAAAATGAAATTCCGACTCAGGACACGCTGGCACAGAGAATCATTCATGTTTTGTGTGTAGAACCAGGTGCCCCATCACCCCTTACAAAGGTCTCAGGGCCCATAGGTGTCAAGATGGTCATTGGATGAATTAGTCATGTAGACACACAGGTTTTACATGTAAGAAATAATAATGAGTAAATTATTAATATTAGTTATTATTAAAGTTGATGTTAATTTAACTTTCCAACCAGACAATGACATAAAAAATATCTACTGTTTCTAGGGTATTCACTGCTGTCCACTCCTGATGTAGCCTTGCAGAGAGAAGTTGAGCAGAGACACCAGACTGAGAGCAATACTCACATAAATGACCGATAGCTGATGCGCTATGTACTTGTGACTTCCAAGATGTTTCACATCGTCCTCAAGCTGCTGGCTGAGAACAAGCAACTGGTTCAGCTTTCCGATGTGAGGAAAATAGTCTGAAAGGGTGGGGTTTTTTTAGGACATATTTCATCTCATGTATGGAACTTCTCACAAACAGGGGTCGTGATCAGTACTGGAAGTAGGTTGATACTCTGGCATGTCTGCGTTTTGCTCTTTGGAGAAGTGAGGCTTTTTTCTTGCATTCCAGCAGTTCCATAATCACTGGTGCTGCTCTTTGCCCCTATTGAGCAGATTCTCCAACAGGAAAATACTGTAGCTGAAGTATATGGTTATTATTCATAAGTGCCTCATACATATAGCTTATTCCACAGGTACAGTAAGTTACACTGCAAGTCACCTCACATTGTTTTCCCAACATTCATTAGAAATCTCTGCCCCTTTATTAAAGAAATACATATTGTGGACTTCAATAGTATCTCCTACTACTCACTGTTTACAGCAAACTTTCAAATTTTAGTACTTAATTCTTAAATAACCAGATATAGACACCAACAAGCCAAGGGCAGAATCGGCAATTATTTTTCTCAATTTCAAGCACTGGCCATGACTGGACCTAAGTACACACCGTGCTAAACAGCACAGCTATGTACCTGCTCACTGAAACATTTACATCATCTAAATCACACAGAACAAAGACAGCAAACCCTGAAACACAAGGAGAGAGAAAAGTACACTGACAAAACTTTTCTACAGTTAAAACTAGAGAAAGGACTTGACTGAAAATAGTCAACTCTTCAGTTACCTTCTGCCAACTCAAATTTTCAGCATCACCCACTGACCAACAGCATTTAGGTAATTCAGCTCACTAAAGGTGAGCGAATTACAAATTAATTAATCAAAAAGATTGTAAAAAAAAATTTCAGAATACCTTAATTTGATTCACAGTGTCTGTGGCAGTAACTGCCAGTGGTAGCAAACCAGCAAAAAGATATCCAGTGTATAGCGGTGGAAGAGCTTTTCCAACATTGAGATAGGATATGATTAAAAAGTGTTAGAAATGAATCCAGCATGATGCAAGTTGGCACAGATGGATTCATAAATGAGTGTTACTCCATAATTTCGCTCTTAGAATCACACACTTGATGAATTTGACCAAAAAAAACAATTTCCCAGAAGAGAAGGTTTGCTCACCATCCATTAGAGGCTTCTCCAGCATGTCCACTGGGCTGCCATGTATAATGAAGACCTCCACCCGTGGGAACATGGTTGACAGCCCCACTGCATCCAGGTAGTCCTTTGGAACATAACACAACACCCAGTTCATCACAGAGCAATCTCATACACACCCACATACACCATGGGCAAATCAAAACTACCAGTTCTCCTCAAATACATGTCTCTGGACTGTGGGAGGAAACCAGAGTGCCTGGAGGAAACTCATGAAAACAGAGTAACAACAGACAATGTTCACTGATCAAGTGGGATTCAAACCCACCTCTAAACACACACTCCAGGCATCGTGACACAACAGTGCGACCTGTGGCACTACCTTGCTGCTTTTGTATAAATCCCTGTACTGAAATTACCTCCACATGAGGGATGGGCTCAGACAGGTATTCCAGGCAAAGGTTCATCTTCTCCACAATCTCAGCAGCTGCGTGGAGAACAAAGATTCCCAACAGGGAAACACCCTTGAGGTTATGAGAAGCATCTTTTGCAACACAGTCATATGCTGTGAAAGTGTAGGGGTCACCTGCCTTCTCGGTGGAACAAGTCCAACTCCACAGGACTGCAGTCCTGTCTAAGCTGCTCTTGAAACTGGAGGAAGTTGGCAAAAGAGGTTAGCAGAAGAAAAAACTAAAACTAATGGCCCTTCATATGAGATGGTGCCCACCTGAGCCCTGATGAGTAGGTCCAGCTGACTGCAGAGACACAGCATCTCCAGTCGAACCTGATCCCTGCTCAGGTGGATGGGCATCAGGGGCTTCTTCATGTGCAGCTCCACTGACAACACAACAAATACACCATTGAGAACGATAGTGCTTTCACACATATTTCATATACACCTATTCCCTAATTAGCATTTCTAATTTGTTCCTGAAAACCAGACTTAAAAGAGCAAAACGTCAGGAAGGAGCCTATTTCTCATTATTTTAAAAGGAAAAATTATTCATCCATTTATTCATCCCCCCCCAAAAACCCCAATCAGTTTCCCCAAATATCACTACATGCTGTAAAACACCTGTATAACAAACCACCATTATTCTCTCCCTTCTCCTTGTACAACAACAGACATTCAGCATGGACATTTGAACACAAAGCCGCAGCAGATCCCCATCACTCACACTCGGCAGGATATTCCACATCTCTCTGCTCATGGTCCACATGTTATGCTGGGTTTTTGCAGCATAGATGGTGTATTATTTTGGGTGGTATAAGCACAGGTACAGTTACACTGTAATGCAGACCAGACACTGCAGGGACCCAGCAGTGACAACCCAGACATGTTTCAAAATAACAACACATTGCAGATGGGCGGAATCTATATACACACATCAGCTGGAAAACTGTATAGCTAATAGTTTTCACTTACCACCTAGTTGTTTTTGTACAAAAAGACTCTCATTTCAACACAGCTGGCTACATGGTTGGTGTAAAAATGTAATATGGGGAGCTCTGAATTTAAACCAAATTTTTTGTATAAAAACCATGAGACCATGAGGAGGACATATACCAAGGGATAGGTGTTTATATTCACTTTTATTCTCCATTTTCCTACATTAAAAAGCCTATTTGATGTTGTTGTTATTGTTGCCGTTGTATTCCCTACTGTTAACACACTCTACAGTCAATATTTAGAGACCATACTGTACATTGTGCCCTGTGTTTCTGGGTTAGGCACTAGACCACTGCAACCTTGGACAATCAGAGAATAACAGTGACTGTAAATGAGTCTACCACAATATATTGAAAATGAACTGCTGCATTCGCTAGTCTGCCTAAGACCTCAAATGTATATACAGAGCTAATTTGCATAATGGGGGTGGAGATACACTATGACATGAGTGGTTTTTTGCATCCCTGTTGGTGCCGTTACATTATTTCCTTTGTGCACTTCCACGCTGCGAGGATATTTCAACTTTCAACCAACCATAAAATGGGAGCAATGTCTACACTTTGTTAAAAACATTATGGAGGCAATTTCTCCCCGCTAGTGTCGCAGCACTTCAGGATACTCACTGCACTATAGTTTATGCTGCATTTAGTTTTAATTTTTACATGACGGTTTTAACTATTTATTGTAGTGGTTTTAGTAGTTTTTAATAAAGTCGGAGATGATGAATGGAGAGATTTTAACTGTCGTGTTGGACAGTTTTGGGTCGCTTGACATTGTCAATGCCAGTCCATTCTGATCCGGAAAAATAATAATAATAATTTATGCTGCATCACGGAATTTATATTTATTTTATTAAGGGAAATGCAATTACTAAAAGACGACTGGACGACATTCCACAAAAGCAACAAATTATAAAGTTCTCATTACCAGCAATTTTGTTACTTAATAGCAGTGTATCCCGTCCAGCCTGTAAACCAAAAACAATATCCATCCTCGCCTGATCCGGGATAAAAACACATCTCGCGCGCGAAATACAGTCATTTGTGAACAGAAATCATCGCCTCCTGTTCAAGCTGTGCATTCGCCAGCTTTCATGTGCCATCACTGCAAACATGAACCGTAAACACGGTGCCGTTATTCAGTTAATCTGTAATTCGGTAATGCACATCTATCACAAAAGGCAACGGCCACTAACATTAATACTTAAATATAGACATTTAAAGCGCCTTTGCATTCATGTACTTTTTATATATTACTACCAAAATGGAAATACACGGGAGGAAAGAAATGATGCCGCAGCGCGTTGCTATGACGTGGAGAATCCAGCGCCGGCGGCCGGTGCTGCAGCAGCGCTGCTGGAACATGAGGCCCACAGGACCGCACGTCCGCGCTGTGTCTGTGTTTCTGTGTAAAATTCAGTGTACAGTACAGTCAAATATGGCAAAGTGCAGTACACAGCGCTTCAGGGCTCACCTCTGAATCTGGCGTCATAGACAAACGGTCGGCATAGCGGCTCTGTGATGCTCACAGCGGCCATGGCACTCAGCAGCGAACCCACACACACACACACACACACACACACACACCTGTGTTTATCACTAAACATTTACTGATTTTTTTTTTTATTCTCCATTTATTGTGCAAAAACATTCAGCTCGGTTTCTATAGCACAGCTGAGTGCAGACAAAATAAATAACAATTCAAATAATTATACACAAGATTCCTGTAGGTTTTTTAATATTTGATTTATTTGTTTGAACTAAAACGATAAATAGCATTCATGAATCTGCACAGTGAACCAAGGTAGTTCATTTCAGGCTCATGGCACTTGGACCTTTAACAGCCTTAATGCTGGATTCATCTTTATTATTAGTGTTACTGCACATTATGCCAGGAAAATAAACATTTAAAATGTGGGTGTCTGGGGAATTATTAGAAAAGTATATGTGCTCATTTTACATTCATTGGGAGCCCACAGGTTCTTAAAGTTATCCGAATGTTTCAAAATTCATTCATTACAAACAAATCATTAGGCATAAAAAGACTGGACATTGCACTTTTACTCCCTCGTCGCACAGTTCCATTTAAAACAGTTTGTCCCACCACATTGCTGCAACTCTCACTGCGATAGTGAATAGTGTTTTAAAATAATTAAAATTATATATTTCTAGTTAGACTGCAGGTAAATGGTCATCATCTGATTTTCTTGCCACTTTGTAAACCCTGTTTTAGCTTGAACAGCCTGCAATTGCAAGTTGCCTTGGAGAAAGGCATCAGGTACATAATAATAATAATAATAATAATAATAATAATAATAAACAGTGGACTCCTCTTTTTCTCGCTTGTTTTGCGCCCTTCACTTTGCTTTGTGCTCACAGAAGTTGAGTGGTAACATCTTCAACAAGGTGTCGAAGTCGTTTCACCATTTCATCCACCAGCTTCTTCTCAGCAGCCTCCACAGATGGTTCCCATTCTGTAGAGGAAAACAACGAGACAACAAAGCAGAGGCCACGTTCACCTTCCGTTTTGTGCAGCGTTTCCACCTCCCTTACTTTACCACCTGAGATCTGATCACGTTCAGGCTGGTTATCCTGAAGCGTGTAAAGCAGCATGGAGATGACAGAAGTGATCAACTGGGGTTAGGGTTTTGTAAAAGCGGTGGCCTTACCAGGATGGGAGAAGGATAAAACAGCACTGAATGTTGACTTTGCCCCATCATTAGTGTCCACAAACTCAGGCTGTGACAACTTCCTCTTCTTAAACCAGTCGTCAACTTGATTCCTTGCTGATGTACTGATGCTAGTTGCTACAATCAATGAATTGAGAGGAACAACAAAACAACTTAATTTCTCATTCACCCCAGTGACAGAGGCTAAAAGTCACTCAGAAAGTTACAGTTATAGTTTCAGTTGCAGTTTTAACAGAAGCTACAGTGGTAGTTACAGATTAATGAAGCATAAACCACAATGATAGCTGTGGAGAGGAAAACAAAAAACTCACAACCGCAAAGAAGGGGAAAAATAAACTTCTTAGTGTCCAAGTAACCCCCTCCCCAGCAGCCATTCTAATGTGCTGACAGAGAACATGTGTGTTTATGAATAATACAGAAAGGTCCTGTCCAGCTATCACGATTCTGCTGTAGTGTACAGAAGCTGAATTCCTCGTAAAAGGAAACATTGCTGTATTATCATACCTTTGTCCTCCTCGCCAAGGAGTCCAAGAATGCGGACACAGAGCTTGTTGCGGGCAGATTTTTTATTCTGGTCCTTGGCTTCCAAGGTAAAATCGGAGAAGAGGAGATTGGCACTGACTTTGCACAGAGAGGTGACATGTTGGAAGCTGGGCTCTGGCTGTTGAACTCCCTTCAGCATTTCATCCAGCCTGTGCTTAGTATCTTCACTGCTGCTCCTGTACAGAGTTACCCCATGACCAAAGAGTGGTGCAAGGCGAGTGAGAGCCAGCATGGAGGCTTCCTGCTTTGCCTTCTCTTCACACAGCCCTGGTGGCACAACAGCCACAAGTGAGGTTCACACAACACAGCTCCATGCTGACACAAAATCAGAGCCACTAAAGTTCTTACCTTTTCCCTCATATCCATAGGAAAAAGATGTGACTTCCAGCAAGCCAGTGAATTTGTCTTTTTCCTGTTCAACAATCTCACGTGGAAGATCAAAATGCTTCTTTTGAAAATATTCCTTGACAAGCTTTACAGATTGATTCTCCGCTGTAAGAAAATAAAAAATAAACACATTATTCAGTGACCAAGTAATATATAAAGTTTTGGGTCATATGGGACTGAACCAGTCTTTGGCTGACTTTGTCCAACCTCTCCTTATGTTTGATATGGGTCTCTTGTAGACTCACTGTTTAGCTCCCATTTTCCAATAACATGCAGTTTAAATTAACTCAACTCTTCACAGTAACTCATGGTTCGACATGAAGTCTTGATCACATGACACTATCTGGAGGTTGTTGATAATGAATGAATATGAATAAATACCTGTACTTTTTTCATAGATGCCAAAGGCCTGGGCAAATTTCAAATAGGTGTTATGTATGGCAGCCTTTTTTGACGCAAAGCCTTGTGGGTTCCTAAAGGTATAATTAGCAAGATGGATCTCCAACTTATACACAAATTGTGTGCTTTGAATGGCATCTTCCACTCTCACATATGGTGGTTGAAAGCCTAAGATTTGTAGCTTTCTTTGTACCTGTGTCACAAAAACATTTTCTAATAAAAAGAAACAAAGGGGTTTAAGGCACATGGCATATTTAAGGAAGATTCACATACAGACTGTTCTTGACTTGCTACATATTCATCATATGACAGGCTCACCTACAACAGTCAAGACCAATAAATAAATAGTAGTAATAATAATTTTAAAAATGAAATGGAAAAAAATTGTCAAAAAGCTAAATTTTTAGTCATTTGTAGGAATTTTGGAAAGCAAATCGGCATGTTACAGCTAATTAAAACATGCATACATGCATATAGTTCATAATGTACATGAAAAATGTCATGAAAATGTTATGAAAATGCTGCACATAAACCTGTACAGTATGCATGTGTGACACTGTAGAGTAAAGACAGTGTGTGATGAATGCTGTACAAGGCTGTGTGCTACACCCTACCCCTGATGGTCACAAGACCCATCAGTGTTAAGCTGGCACCCTAACCTGAACACCTAGCTACCAACGTAGATTTCATATGTCCATGTTGTAGATTCCATAAGGCCTCTAAATTGTCATATTAACTGTACCTGTATTCTCTGTTTTGGGAATTTTTGTTCGAGGAGACAGCTGATTGCTCTGAACAGATGGTATTGCCTTATTTTCTTCATCACCAACTGACAATGTGGCTCCAGCACTACTGTTTGTTGCTGCTGGGTCAACTGAATTTGCAAGAAAAAACAAAAGACATATCTGGCCAAGTCTGTGATCCATGTTAAACACATGATGTTAGTAAATATAGTAAAGGTCCGATTCAGATGTTAAAAACAGCTGAATACAACATGAAATACAGCGAGAGAGAGAGAGAGAGAGAGAAAGAGAGAAGACAATGGAAAAATGCTCTTTTAACCTGTACTTTGGTCACTTGGATTCGTGACTCCAGGTCTTTCTAAATTTTCATACAATGGCATCTTTCCTTGTTTGGCCAGCAGCTCTTGCAGTTTGCCCTTGTAATTCCCACCTATACTGGCCAAATCCCAATCCAGGAATTTTGCTAGTCGGGTAAGAGCTTCCTTAGCTGCTCCCTGCTCAGCCTGCTGCTTTCTTGAAGTCCCCTCTGCAAAAAAATAATAGCATTCCAAAGCCAAAAAGTTAACATCATCTTTAATTTAACAACTGGCTCTTTATTTAAAGCTGTTCTCCACAAATGTCACCTGGGTTTTTGAACGTGAAATCCCCACAAATGTCCAGTTTGCATGTGAACTTTCCTTCTGTTGTGGTTTCATAGTCCTCATCCCACTGACATTGAACTTTCTTGAGGAAGTCAAGGACCAGCTCCTTAATATTGCTAGTAGGGGATGCTGAGGAGGAAAAGAGCCCCTGTTCTTCACTTGTGACTAACAGAGGTACATCACATATAAAGACATGGAAATGTGCAGGTACTTGTGAGAAGTAGACACATGTGAATGGCAAGGTACCTAAGGCTGGTTCACCAAGCCCAAAAGCCTCAACCAGGGGTGTGTAAACTGCTTGTATTGCATCTTCTTTGGTTTCAGCCTCAGGTCCAGTAACCACTCTCTTCACAGGTACTTTCACAGCAACATAAAACTGTTTGCTTGCTGCTCCTGACAGGAAACATCAGTGAAGGTCTGTATTGCTATGCTTGTGACAGATGAAATGCTCATTCCTATTTAATCCTCCCAAAATAGGACCAAGAGTCACTTCTCTCACCTGTTGACACAGTGCGGTCTGCTGTGTGACTGGGAGCATCAGGAATGTTCAGCTGATCTGCAGCTTCTCCTGTAGAACCAGCATGTGAGCTCTTGTTCACTTGACCGTCAGGGTCTTAGACAACAGACACCAAAGAAGTGGTTCAAGAAAAAGCTCATTATCAGGCAAGTGGGAGAGAACTATTTGAAGGAAAATACAGGTTGTACATGGCCAAAACCAGCTCATGGGACTAGGCTGCTGTACCTGAAGACTCCAGCTTGAGAACTTTTCTTGGAGGACACTGTTCACTGGGACTGACATACACACTTGACTGTTCTGTTGCTTTGTCTTGCAGTTTCTCTGTAACCTCAGCTGGCAGACATCGGGGCTCCTCATTTTGATGAGCTCTAACACTCTGAGCTACCGAGGACAAAAGTCACACCAGAATTTGATTGGAAAAAAAACAGTTTTTGAGGTTTACATATGATGTCTGTGGGCACAGAAAGCAACACCTACATGTGGATGGTCCCGCGCCTGTTACCACTGCCTCACTGTTTGACTTCTCTTTGTACATAGGAGGTTTTAGTCCCCTTGCCTCTAGGAGCTCCTTTAGGGCACCTTTGTAGTTGTCTCCAGGATCAGCCTTTTTGCCAAGCAACCCAGACAGCTTCTGTAGAGCCACTTTAGCTGCTTGTTGCTCTGCCAATTTTCTTTTTGTTGAACCCTCTGTAAAGCAGTTTCCAAAAAACAGTATTTAGACTGACAGCAAGAAGAAATGAACCAGTGGAAATAAATTCATGGACCACCATTTTTATGGTACACTCATCTCTCACATAACCGGACACCAGGCAAAAATCTTTACAAACTTGTTTACAGCTTGTGAAAATTGAGGGTGAGTTAAAAACAAACAAACAAACAAACAACAACAACAATAATAATAATAATAATGATAATTTAGTAGATGCTTTTCTCCAAAAAACCTCACAGTGTTCATCAACTTACAATATTTCAGGCATATGTACTGACTAATTTTACTGAAGTCATTCAGAGTAAGCACCTTGCTCAAGGGTACAACAGCAGAAGATGGGAATGAATTGTGGTCCTTGGAGTTCTTACCGATAAAAACTAAGCATGTAACTGCACTGTTGCCAGTTAGATAGGCATACCTAATAAACTGGCAACAGTAAACCAATATGAGATGCTAGGCTCTTTAAGGGAGCAGGACTGACACAGTGTGAAAGTTGTGCTTTCTGTGTGCTGTTTACAGGTCAGATAACAGTGAGGGGCAGGACATGGGGAGGGTCTGGGAAGCAGTTTCTTTTTGGCAGGGACACCCACTCTTTCTAGTCACTTCTCAAGGCTCGCCTCCTGACTGACAGTGAGAACTGACCCTCCTGATCCTCCATTAGTGCTGTCACCATTACACTAAAAGGAAGATCATCTAGCATCAGACATTTGTTTGTAACCCTGCATCTATCTTTTACTTTGGTTTGATACAGACAACACATTTTTTGTCAGAAAACTGCTTAGTTGTTTGCAAGAAATAATGTAAATTTGATCACCTTTCAGTTAAGTGATTCGATGGAACAAATTAACTATTTTATATAAGTCTGAGAAAAGCCTTGGTCACTTTCAGTCTTTTCTGTGGTTTCATATGGATTCAGCTGAATTGCAAAAACATTTAATTTTTTCCACTTTCCACTATTTTGTCTTGCTGTCTTACTTGTAGCTTTGACTACTGACCTTGTCCATGAAAAGTAAAAGGCCCTGACAGCTTCAGGACACAGCAAATCTTCTCATTGGCATCAGATTGGAAACATTCTTCTGGCTGCTGGAATTCACATTTCTGAAAGTATTGCTGGACTGCCAGTTTATATGATGAGCCTGGAAAAAAGTACTGTATTTAATTTCTGAACAGAATCCAGTCTTATGTACGAAAACTGTTCTCCACACAATAAACAAGTAGAAAGTACAAAGGGCAAATTAAAGGAATAACTTCTAATTTCTTCACCCATGACGGACACTTCAGAGCCAAACTTTGTGGCCAAATTTTTGTAAGCAGACTCAATGAGCTCCTCGTTCTCACATGGCCCTTCAGAAAATCCACCATCCATGTCGAGAAAAACGGTTACACTGCTGAAAAATAGGCTGCCTGAAATTAACATAAGGAAAAAATACATATAACATTGTCACACACTACAGTTAATCCGTTTGGACAAAAAATTCTGATGCTCTTTGCAACCATAGAATAATTTATAAAATATTATTTTTCATGTATCCACATAATGGCTAAGATATTACTGTACATTCACACAAGTTGCATTTTGTTTAAAGTGTTACCTGTAGTGTTTAGTGCGCCTAACTGGTTATGCGGCAGGACTGAGGCAGCACCCTGCGCAGACAGCTGCTCCAGAGCCAGTTTGGACACCTCCTGGTGAGAAGCTTTAATACTGCGGTGTACCTGGACCCCTATGAATATTTGTCCATTCACCTCCACTTGTCCCTTATAACCTGACAGGAAGACAGAACAATTGAACCATGTGCTCATACGTGAACACAGACTGTGCTGAACAGCTGTAATTTTTCCCAAAATATTCATAAAAGTAGGGAAATGCAGAATATGCAAATTATTTGATGTGTTATTGTCATCACATCACAGCTACATTACCAACCATTTATGAATACATATTTATGAATACAATTTATTTTTACTATAAATGATACCTTGAGGTTCGCGTATCTCTGAGAATACAGGGGCTGGCCACTGGTTCTTTGTAGCCTCTTCCAGCAGATGGTTTTTGTACCTCATTTCATCTACAGTGAAAACTGGTTCTGTAGACAAGAATTTAAGTTAAAAAAAGCATCCAGAGCTAAAGTGGAAACAAAAATCAGGTACTTTTACGTCATTAGGCTGTTACTATCAGGATCAAACAGAATCACATAGATTAAAACTGAGCCTAAAATACTGATGCAGGAATGGCCAAATGGCCAGGGATAAATCAATGCTAACAGCACAGTGAGATATGGTGAAAAAGTTTGAACCACAAAAAACGATGCTTTACTCTTCCAAAAGGACAACTGAAGAGGTGGGTCTTTAAAAGGTGGTGGAAGCTCAAGAAACAGGATCTGGTACTGAGCAGAAGCTTGTCCCACAGCCTGGGAGCTAGAAGTGTGTGTCTGAAGGGAGGGGGCACAGAAAGTAGGAGGCCAGAGGTAGAGCTGAGGTCTTGTGGGGGACACTAAGGAGCGATCAGAGTCCAGGTGTAGTGGGACGCTGAGCCACATATGGATCTCACACATATACAAAGACCTGTCAAATCTGATTTTATGCCTAAAGTATTTTGTGATTCAAGATTCACAAATCATCACTGTGGAAGCAATGTCTACATACACAAATACATTCAATTAGATATTTCCATGTAAACTCCCATAACTAACAACTTTTTTAAAATTACTTTTATTGTAAGGTAATCACTAAAACATCTTGTTTACTGGTGTGAGTCACTTTTCTGTGTACTGAAGCCAATCACGTCAGGAGATTAACTCAACAAACTCACCATTGTTAATCCGTTCAAGATTGTCAACTTTAACTGTCAGAACACTCAGCTGCTGGTCATGCTGGTCCACCTTCTGCTGGATCTTATTCAGCTGCTCCATCTGTGGACGCAGCTTCTCCAGCAAGTCTTGGTTCTGATCCAGGAATTCCCTCATGCCCTCAATCTCTATATTCTGCAACAACAGATAATCAGAGATGAAGGATAACCAACATCAGGTGACTGACTAGTAACATGAGAGGAGGTTTTGTAAGGAACATCAGCTGCACAATTTATGCTTCAGATTAGTAGCTGTGCCATTTGGTTCTTTAGAAACTCAAACCAGTGAACTGACCTGATAAATGTATAATGTGTTGGTGACTATGTACTGACATACTGTGCTATGGGACATTTTTCCTCATTAATTTCCTGCTATTTTCTAACATTAATCAAGATCCTCTAAACCAATCAGAACCAATTTCTGAATTGAGATGCGGTGTAAACAGCTTCCCTCATGGGAAGCACCCATATTAATATCTAATTCCAGCTTTAAATTCCCGTACAGTACAGGTTATACACAAAAATGATCCAACAAGCATCACTGTGATTCTGGAAAAATGTGGTTATGCACATTATTTTCATACATCACAGCAAACCTTTTCCAGAATAACACTAATGTTGCAATATTTTCATAATTAGTTGCTCACTATTTACAAGTGGAACTGGAAGTCAGCAACTTCTGCAGTTGTTAAAGTATAACTCCTGCATTGTACTGTTTGTCTGTATTTTTTCATGAGGGGTTTTACCGTCATTTTGCCTTCTTCTACACAGCAAGCTAAGAATTCAATCTTCTCCTTTAAAGCTTGCTGTTCCAAGTTCTGCATTTTCACCAAATTCTCAATGTCTCCTTCTAGGACAGTGCAATTGGGGTCCAGACTGCCCATAATGATGCTCAGTTCTGTTTTTTGGAGCTACGTCAAGAACAAAACACAGTAACATTAAGGATGCCTTCACTTTTCCTATACTAAGTACATTTATGCAACTTTATTATAGACAAATAAATGTTTGCATTTGTCTTTGTTTGGCTTGTTTTAGTATTTAGACAAAAGCAAATGCAGAGGCCATTGCATGTCCTGCCTCCCATGGAGGTCAGCCCCCAAACCTGTACTATGTCCTGCTGTAGCATCTCCATCTCGGGAACGTGACTCTGCAGGTGTTTGGCCAGTAGCAGGATTTTCTTCACATGTCCCTCCACTTCTTTTCTCTCCACCTTCATTTCAGCTGAATGCATAATCTGGTTCCTCACACTGGTCACCTTCAAATCACCAACACAAGACTCACTGGCAATATTCCATCATTACTGTTTTCCTGGTCACTTTGTGCCCTGTGTTTTGCATACATCATTTTTACGTTGTACATTTTTTCTCAAGAAGTGTTTGGAAATTTTTTACACAGAAAGAACACAATTACCTCTGTCAGAAGTTGTTTTTTTACAAATTTCTGGAAATGTTTGCAACAGGTCATGAAATTGAGTAACGCTGAAATATCAAACTGTTCAATTTGGTTGTGCGCCTTGTTACCCCTGGGCATGTAGGCCTGCAGAGAACAAAAAGACAGGTGACCATAAGACAGCTTTCCTCAGCGCTGGAGATGCAATTAGTATTATTAACTGACCTCTGATTCTGGAAATGAAATGTATGTAATGACCTATTTTAGCTTACTGGTAAGAACATGGCCAGTAATGTAAAAGATGTTTCAAATCTTAAAGAAGTTTTACATTTAAAGTAAGTATTGTATCTAAACACATTTATTAATTTATTTGACACCTAGGGTTGACTAAACTAACTTACAATGTGAAGCTATTTACAGTGATTGATTTATTTATACAGCTCAACATTTTCTAATGAAGCAATTTATGGCAAGTACTTTGATCAAGGGGCAATACAGCAGGAGATGGGATTTTAACCTGGGCCCTTCAAGAGGAAGCCAGTGGCTCTAGCCACAGTTGGGCAGGTTAAAGTGCAGCACGCACAGTTTTAGCACAGTTTTTAATGGGTGTATGTTAGTCTGGGTAAATGTTTCTGCTGCTCAACAAAATTCTTAAATAACCACAATATTACCTTGGCCACCTCCCACTTATCCGATGACCACTTGGAAGGCCTGCAGTTGTTCCAGTATATGTTCAAATTTTTATTGGTGTAGTTCTCCAAGATTCCATCTCTCCATGGCTGACAAGCTTCACAGACGGATGGAACCTTGAAGCACAAAGGTGTCATGAATGATTTAACTTGGAATGACTGGACTCAGCAAACTGTGAAAACACTGGTGAAAAACACTTACTAAACTTTAATTACGAAATCAACACATTAAGCATCGCAGACTTAATTGAAGGAGTCATACATTTAACTTAATGTTCATTACACACTGTTTTTTATACAATGAATATGAAATACAACAAAACGATTCAAACTTAGCTGTCAAGCTGTCTGTGACAAGGAAGATATAAACCAGCAACTTGATTTTTGATAAAGTGTTTTCTTATAATAAAATGCATTTTGTTGCTAAATCCCTAAAAGGGAGTAAACATCATTTATCACAAAAACATTGCATCACAAAAACTGAAATGCAACAAGTTCTCCCATCAGACCACAAACCACAGCCAGTTTGCGGTCAGTGGTTAGTGTGGTGTAGTTTGTGGTCATCATTCTCTGGGATGCTGTTCCAACAGCAACTCACGTGACCTACACAGCCCTCCGCCTGCCAACTGAAGAGTGACAGGTCAGGCTGATGGCGACACCAGTTTAACTCATTTACGATGAGCAAATGGGTTAAATACTGTGTGTCCACTTAACTACTGTCATTAACTTTGGAATATGAACTACAGGACAGGAACATTTTACTCACTTAAGGAAATGATCCACTTAGGTTATTCCCTTATTCCACTTAAGAAAAATCGCCTGAAGTTAGATAGATACAGACGAAGCCGAAATTATTGCAACCGTTGCATTTTATTCAAATAATTCACCATTCTTCCCAAAATGTGTTGGAATTAAAAGACCTTTTGTCATCCATACTTGCATTTTTTGGTTTGCAGTGGAACAAAAAAAAATCTGTGAAAAGAACTGAATTCTTGCTTATTCTACAGAACAAGATATTCTAAAATCTCATGGACAATACTATTGGTGCCTTTCAAAGTTATAAATAATTGTATTGTAGTAATACTTCAAGCAGACTGTCCTCCTGTACTTAGTACCACAGGTGTCTTCAATCTTATCCCTTATTCCGCCAGTTTAAATGGAGGAAAGTCCTCACTCTGCTATTCTGTGTCAAAACCTACAGCCCTGTGTCTCAATCACAGATCATGGGTCCTCCAACAGGTAATGACCTGAAAAAGCACCTAGAATGGATGAGTGGATGGATCAGTGTCCTGATCTGAATCCCATATAAGATCTATGGAAAGAGCTGAAACTGGCAGTTGGGCAAAGTCCCCATCAAACCTGAGAGAACTGGAGCAGTTTGGTTAAGAAGAGAGGGCCAAACCACCAGTGGGGATGTGTAGAAATCTCTTTCAGAGCTATAGAAAGACCTGCACTGCAGTTATCTCCGATGACTGTGTTAGCAGGTATTAGGTTAAGGGTCCCAATATTTTTCTCCATGGTGTTTTCATTTGCTTTAATTTTTAAAATATGTACAATCAAAAGCAAAGTTTCTGTTCTATGAAATGTGAAATAAAGAGTGGTGGATACCAAATACTTTTGTCACTTTCAACCTATTTCAGAGGACAATTGTGAGTTTTAAGGAAAAAGCGGACTAATAATTTCAGCCACATCTAAAGACAGCTAGACTGACATTTATGCACAAAAGCATTATCGAAACTGCATTGTTACTTCTGTATCACATTGAAAGAAGTATCACCTGTAGACAAGTGCATACGAATAAATGAATAATTAAAGTATTATCACACAGATGTTTGTATTCATCATCAATAACTGCATGTCCAGTTTAGGGTCACGGTGGTCTGGAGCCCAGGCCCAATGGACAGGGTGAGATGAAGTGTGTGAAGCCAGTGTGTTGCTGGTCAACGTCACTAACCCTCAGTTACAAAACAATTTACAGTCACCAATCCACCTTCAAGCATCTCTGAGGAACCTCACGTGAGCACATGGGCAACATGGAATGTATTTCAGCCCATGTCTGTCACCATCACTGTGTGCAATACGAAGGAAATGATGTGCCATAATATGTACAATAAGTAAATAGCAACTGCATAATATGACAGAAATCGCAACAAAGATGCAGATGTAGGCTCAGCTCTTCCATAGCCGTTTACCTTCTGCGACTGGCTCTTTATGTCACAACCCGATTGGCAGCGCGTGTTGCCCACATAACTCCTTAGGGCGCCGTAAAACGTTTCGGTTTCGTTTTCCACGAAGGTACACAGGCGGCTCCTCAGCAACTGCAGACTCATCGTGATCTTTAGCCAGTTTTTGTAACCATCGTCCGAGAATCGGCTGCACGACGCCATGGCCGCGCGATCCTGGCCTCGCGCTACAGTGACGAGGTAAACGGTGGTAAAAACTGGGCGGCGGAACGACGACACGGGATTCTGCGATCGTCTGCTGCCCCGAAGTTTCAAGGCACTGGGGTCCAACCCTCGGGTGGCTCAGACTCGGTCACATGGTGTGTAAATAGTTCTGAGTGACTCCGCCCTGCCGGAGGCTCCGCTGCGACCCGCTGCGCTTCTGCCAGCAGTTTGCGCTGTCGAGTCGAATTCGTCTCCGCGACCGTCCGCATTTTTCATGGTAAAATAGGGTGCGAACATGGTTTGTCCTTGCCTTCTTGCACAAGTCGTCGGGCAGTGAACACGGTTGCGAACCCCTACAGCCCAGAACCTGACAGCCACCAACTCTGTGGGTGCCAGCCGTTTTTATACCAGTATGTTAAATTCATCACATAAATGTACTGTTATAAACTATTTATTTGGATAGATATGGCCACTGAAAAGAACCTTCAAAACATCCTACTAAATACTCATGTTCACCATTTCATTAATTTCTATTTAGTCAAGTTATTGTCAAGTCCTATGACCAAGTGTTATTTACAGTACACTTTTACCTGTTGTTAATGGAGCCGTTTGCATTATATGTACTATAGACTATTGATCATCATAAGAGTCCCAGACCCCTTCATTACCCTACAGCAGTAGGTGGTGTGGGGGTGAAAGTTGTTGCTTTGCTATAAAAGGATGTAGGTTTGAATCCCATCTCTTACTGTAGTACCCCTGATCGAGATATTTACCCTGAATTGAATTGACCCTGTGAACATACCCAGCTGTCTAAATAGGGAAATGGTAGAACATAAGTATAGAAACTGAAAAAAGCATTTTAATGAAGTCCACCACAGATAGCTGAAAAAAATCTGTTTTATTAATGGTTGGCTACATATGTGCATGTACACAATTCATTTAATAAAAACAGTATAATATGATTTACAATTTTAGTTTTCGTGCATTATTTTCCGTCTTTCTTCAATCTTCTGCAGCTGAGCCACCAAGTTCTCCCCGAAACTGCTTCTCCAAGTCAGATTGGCCTCGGAGAAAGTCCTGCAGTTTGCCCAATTCTTCCAGGTCCTGCAAAAGTCAACAGATGGTGTAAAGAGTACAGGAGGGTGGCTTGATTTCTTTCACTTGTCCTTTTTGTAATTAAACATAAGTAAATCTGTTTTTATATAATCTATATGTTTCAATGACATATTCAAATGCTGGACATTATTATAAGGATTTGCATATTTATCTGCAACGCTTCTCATAACTATGCATTTAAACACTTTGTGGTAGACAGATATGATGCCAGATGAGTGATATGATGCTACACATTTCCTCAGTGGTGTGCTGGACCAACTCACAAAGGGAAGTGTGTGAATCGCTGTGAAGATCAGAGATATGGTGTAGCTGCTGTACCTTTGGGTCAGGTGGAGTCTGTCCATCCGTACAGAGCAGCAGCTCCTGTAGCCTCTCACGCAGCAACTGAATTTCCACTTGGCTGAGGCACTCTGGCTCTGCACCTTCCCACTGAGCTCCATCAATGGTGTCTGACCCAGGGATGCACACTGACCAGTCTGCAGACAGTATCTGGACACAAACACACCAGCTAGCATCATGGCTTCAGAACTGGAGTTAACAACTTCCTGTGGGCATGATCATGGTGGCATAGTGGGTACACTGCTGCTGTCCACCTGAAGGACTGAGTCACTACCTGAGAGCAGGTAGTGTACCTAAAATGTTTGGCACCTATGGCAGAACCTTTCTTTTGCCTGAAGTTCTGAAACCACTGAGTGTGACAAATGCACCAAAATTGTTTATAGTATAAGATATATACTATCTAATGTGAAGAATGTTAATATGCAGTCAGAGGCTACATGATGCAACCTTCCCTGAAAAATTTTGATACTAATGAATAAGTATAAGTTATCCAGCTGTACAAATTAATAAATATTTTAAGCTGGAGAAAACCTTCAGGTAAATCAATGTAAAATAATTGGAACAGCTGTATAAATCATACTAGGATGTATTTCACCAAATCTGTTAAAACACTGCAGAAATGTGTAAGATACATACAGTTGTGTGCAAAAGTTATAGGCACTTGTGAAAAAATGCTGTAAAGTAAAGATGCTTCCAAAAATAAAGCCGTGCAAAATAGTTTTTATTAATTAGTAAACTTCCTAGAAAGTGCAGTAAACAGAGAAAACCTAAATCAAATCAATATTTGGTATGGCCACCCTTTGCCTTTAAAACAGCATCATTTCTCTTAAGTACACATGCATGCAGTTTTTCTGCCAGCCCTGAACTGACAGCAGTGCTGGAGATCTTCCCATTTTGAAGGGAAGTCGGCTTGATTTAAGTCTTGTCTGCTGCACTCATTTTCCATGGCTGATCACTGTGTTTCTGGTTCTCAACCTTGTCCTATTGAATGCGCTTCTGCAGAGGAGCTTGAACAGCACGTCTGGAGACGCCTGTCTGCTTGGGAGACACCTTGCTGATGCAGGATGACCACCTTGTGTCTTGTTGCCATGGTGTAAGATTTGAAGGTTAAATTGGCACACCTTTAGTATGACTATCACCCAGTTTTATTCCTTTTACAGCCGTTTCTGTTTCAGTGAATCAGTTTTATTCAGTCAAGACATCATGTCATTGATCATTAGCACCTGTTTGGTATATTTGTCATATAGTAGTGCACAATTAAACTACAAACACCTCAAGTGTTTTTTGTGGAAAGTGGTCTATTACTGTGTTATTTTCTTTAATGACATACAAAAATCTCACTGTAATATTTCACTTTTTGCAAAAGGGATATTTGGAAATCTAAAATACACTCTTTCCTATTGACACACTAATGCAGAAGACGTAAAATAACCATTTAAGAAATATTTCTGTGAAACATCTAAAGTGCCTAAGAGTTTAGCACAGTTATGTATATATTCCATTTCAGATGAAATCCTACCGTATAATGCAAAAAAAGGCCATTACTGTATATCAGTGCCAAGGTAACAACACACTTCATTAATGCCCATAGCTCTTACCTCCTTTATCTCTTGGCTGACAGCAGCAATCCCAGGGACGTGTTGCAGCTGTTGCAGCAACCTGTCCAGGCTTCTATGGAAGTGCCTCATCCACTGTGTGGACACCCGCATTTCGCACGAGTGCATGAGCTCGTTTCTCTGCCTGATCACCTGTAAACCACAGCCCAGCTGTCACACTGAGGCTCCTGCTGAGGGTGGTGTTGCCAAAGGGAGAATGTTGAGCCCTCATTTTTGGATGGCAAAGTTGCAGACACAGAAATGGAATGCAGGTGCAATATTTTAATAACTCCAGTGATAAATGCAGAACTATTTGCAATTTTTACAGGTCCACACAGTCAGACACATAACATAAAGCACTGTACAAGGGCTGTACAACTGCAAACCTCTGACTTTAAGGCTGCCACACTCTACCTTGTGTACATCTCTCCTCTTCTGTTCTACTCAGAGCCTCCTTATAAATCATAGGCATCACAACAGTCTAAGCCAACACAGACTTAACTGTCATGTATTAATGGCAACTTTCAAAGGCACTGGTGGGCATCTCCCATGAGGTACAATGAAGTAAATAGCAAACTTTTTTGAGATAGAACGTGGCTAAACTGTCAATTTTGATCAGATATGGACAGCTGCTCTGGTGGGACAGCCTGTTCTCTCACACCAGCACACACCTTCAGCCATTCCCACAATGCCACTGGCTAAAAACATTTGATCCTGTTTTTATGACTACAGGGCCAGACACTAACAGCCACCTGACTGTATTGAACAGGTAACTTTTTTGCATAACCATGCTGACACCTGTGCAATGGAGATGTGCATAATAAATCAAAGTAAAATATTAAGAAATCTGATTCTGAACAGACACAATGTGGGTGGACCACATACAGCCTCACCTCCCTCACTTGCTGCTGCTCTATGAAGCTGAAGTGATCGCAGAAATTGATGAGGTTGAGGAGGGCAGCAGCATCACACTGGTCTGGTCCTGTTATGTTTGTCTGTCCACGTGGCATGTAGGCCTGTAAAGATAAAACAATACCTCACTTACTTCAAAGACTGCATGGTGTTGGATTTTATAAAGTGTAGTCAGAAATGTACAGAAGGCAAAAAGGGGCTCATCAGCAGCACTCTGTCATTTACCTGCAGGGGTACCTAGCATGAGCCGAAGCATCCAGCTGAAAACATGATTAATATTTCCAATGAGAAATATTACTAATTTATGGTCTCCTCAACATCTGACAGGTTTACACTGAAATCATGCGAATCAGAATATAGGCTTAAATCCTGTGCACCACCAGAGAAATAACACCACCTCAGAGATAACTTCTCAAAGTATAAGCTGATGGATGAGTGACTGTGAAAACTTGCCTTGGCCAATTCCCAGTGCTGAACTGGCCACAGCCCAGGCCTGCAGTTGCCCCAATGCACCTGCCCTGCCCTGTTGGTGTGATGTCTCAAAATTTCAGCCTTCCATTCCCCACAGATTGCGCAGGCTGAGGAAAACTTGAAGAAATAAGTACACGATCTGCATTATTTGATTTTTTTGTTGTATTAACAGTTTCAGAATTATCAGTAACACTAATAAATACTTTGATATTTATGCAACTTTACAGTTAAAATGATTGAAATAAATCTGATGTAATAAAACGTGTCAGCATCTCATTAATTACAGTTTGCAGTCAAAAGATAAAATGTAAACCTCGTAGTTATAACAACAATAAGTTAGAAAACAGTGTGAAGTTGGTTCTTCCTGTTACTCTACCTGCAACATCACTTGAGGTTCTATTCAGTCCGAGTGCGTTTTATTGCCCCTAATGGTGACGAACGGAACTGCAGGCAATTTACGCTCTGCAACAATTATTACAAAATAGGACCTAGCAAAAAAAAGAAATTAAAATAAACCTGGGAATGGGCATACCTTCAAAACCCCTAAGTTAGACTTTCGCTGAACTACACGTATGTGTTTTTGTTTTTATATAACATATATCACACATAATTATTCATATCTATTAAGTGCGGTTAACCTGTTAGAGTTACCTGGGTGCCTTTCGGCTTGCAGGTGCTCCTACAGCGGCTCCCCGACCGCAGCACCGGATTTGCGTTCATTACCGCGCGGTGGAAATGCTTCATTTCGCTGTCCACGTAGCTTTTCAGTCCATCTCGCAACCGGAGGAGACCGTGACCGGCCTTCAGCCAGTTCTTATAAGCCGCGTCGTTCAGGCGGACACGCAGGTGCTCGAAGCGCATCGCGGAACCTCAGCCGCACCGCACGTCAGAGATGACTGAGACGTTACACTGTCAATCGGCAGCAAGATACCTGCGGTCTTCTAGCGCTTAAAGCGGCTACCTTGAAATGACCTGACAAATCTTTTCGTACTGAAACTGTCGGTTTTGTTTTCGTGCTACATTCCTCGCGATGCATTGTGGGACTTGAAGTCCTTTCCACAACCGGCATATTCCACTTAGAAAAAGGTCGGCGCCCGAAAGAAAATAAAATATCAATATTTTAAAAATTTTAAAGTAGCATAATAATAATGAATCTGAAATAAGCCGCGCTGGGATTAAGAGCACATCGCGCTTCCTGCATGCAGGTCGAGGTCGAGTCATCCAAGTAAAAGTATCTGACTGATATACCTGAAACACCCAGTGGCGTCAGGTTACAACTGTGGATGTGTCCAAGAATATTACAAGAGGTGTGCAATAAATTATGGGGGGCGGTGTGGTGGGAGTTACCTAAAGAGGGGGTGGGCTGAGGAAGGGATTTTTAAAAGCATTTTCTTACCTGTACCACCATAGATTTTCACCTGGGCTGTATGTTTTCTTTTGTTTTCTCCTTGTCTAATGTTAAGTAGTTTATTCCTGTCTTTATTTCGGGTGGCGAGCTAACTCACTACACCAGTACAAACTGGAGGAATGGATGGGGTTTGCACTTGTCTCATGAGTTCAAAACATTGTTTGTGCAGGATAAATGTCTTTTCTTTCTTTGACTTTGTACTGTTTAATTCCTTTTTTGTAAATTTTGCACAAGTATTAGGTTTCCTCAGTAAAAGGTTTTGTTTATATTTGTGGTGGGAGACTTGTAACTTTTTTTTTTTTAAATTAACTGAATCAGTACCAAATATCAGTGTATAAATATACAGATAAAAGTTACATGAAAATCCCTGCTGTTTAATAACTAAGGGAGGATCAAGAGATTCAAACATGCAACATCTGCAAGACCGTAGGAAGTGACCAGGCTGAGGGTAGGAGGAATGCAGCAAGACCATATAAACATGCATACACAAAATTCTAAACGTGGCAAAGTAAGAGCATTTCAAATCACCCCACTTTCATCTCAGTTCCATTTTGAACCCAGAAATGAGCTGCCTACAGACCCCTGTTAAGTTCTGCAGGAACTTGAGTAACTTGATGCAGACTGTTCACATTTTTTTTAATTAAATATTAATACAAAGAAATCTGACTCCTTTTCTTACTCAGTAACAGTTAATAAAATGCAGCATATTCAAAGTTGGGTACAATTTCACAGCATCCAATACAACAGTAAAAAAAAAAAAAAAGTATTAAGTCAAAACAAAATATTTACATTGCTGATAAACATCTAAACACTTCTTTAAATCTTGCCGTACAAAAAATTTAGTAAAGTTTCCTGCTAAAAACATACATATTTGTAAAGCTTTAAACATAGAAGTATCAAAGTTACTCATCCTAGTAAACAAAAATTGTATCCTTTACATAAATGCATCCACAAAAATAAATTCATTTTGTTTAATCTAAAATTACTTTTAGACAGACCGTGTCAAGAGGAGCTTCTTGCAGCTCTGTCATTCGTGTCAAAAACCATTCCATAAAGAACAGTTATACAGAATAGTTCAAAGACTATTCATACTTGCGTTACAAAGGAGCTGAGCACCGACTGTGGACTCTGCTTAAAACTGACCTATTAATCACATTCTTTTGCTGTGGCTCCAAGCACCCAGTTCACTTCAGAGTGCAGAGTGCATGTTCCGCTCTAGGGGCGACTGCCAGGCGGCAGCGTGAGGTTGGCCATGAGCTCATGAACCGAAGCAAATATGGTGCATTCACCTGCAAGGTAAGCATGAAATCAAGTTAAACACAGTACAGAAGAATTTACAACTCACTGTGTAAAATATGGGGGAAAAATTACAGAAAAAGTTTTTATGTAGGTTTCCTTTCTATAAAAGGTTACTTTGCTTCTGACTTCCAAAAATAAAGCTCACTGGTGTGAACTGCTGAGTGTTTATCTATTTAGGGTATTCGTGTACCACACAATATCCTGGGGTCATCTTTAGCCTGACCTTGGTGTGGGGGATGCATGTCGTTGAAGCGCTTGAGGATGCTGCTGACCATGAGTGCGGCAGCACCCGAGGAGCTATGTTGGCGCGGGATGTCAGCCTGCTGCGTCAGACCTGTGGCCATGTCATACACGATGGGAACGATTATGCTGAGTGGCTCCTGCGCCAGGGGCAGCCGCGGTGTCAGCTGGAGCTGGAGGGAGATATGGCAGGTGGGGAGTGGTTAACCCCTTTGTTCACTGGGAGGCTGAGGGGTAAGATAGGGGCTCAGGATTGCAGGTGGTGTAGTAGGTAAAGCTGCTACTTTGACTTATGTTGACCCAGTAACAAATCTTACACCTGCTATAGTACCCTTCACCAAGGTTTTGGCAGAAATTGATACAGTGAAAATCACCATAAGCAGCTTAATACTGTACATCACTTTGGTGAAAATGAGTAAATGAGTACATGGAAATAACCTGAAGTTACAGTGTGATAAAACGATGCTTCAGGTGTGAGAAGGGAGCTTAGCAGTAACCACTGTGAAAAATACTTTACATAAAAAGGTTCAGTCAAACTTCCAGCTGTAAAAATGGCTAAAAGATGAAAAGTAAGAGAGAGGATAAAACCATCAGCTGAGGAGGATGATTAGGCAGAGGAGTGACAGCAGCAGTCATGTGGTCACGTTTCTGTAAATACCATTTGCTTGGAACGGTGGAGAGCACCATAAAAAAATATTCATGAGTAAATTACAACCATGTGAGGGATGAACTTTATCTCTGCTAAATAACACCTGCAGTAACACAGAGCCAGTTAAAGGGTTTCTCAGCAGAACAAGCAGCTTGTCTTCAGATATTATGGGAAAAATGGGCCTCAGAGGAGCATGGCAGTGCCGATCAGCACGCAAGGCAGCTTTAAGACGGTCTGTAAGCAACAGTGCAGCGCAGCACAGCACTTACAAAGAACAGCATCTTGGACTTTAGCACCACAGCAATGGTCCCTGGGGGGGCAATGGGAGGAGCGCTGGGGGGGATGGTCAGGCAGAACTGCACATTCCATTTGAGCTGGGCAGCCTGGTCTGGGAACTGGAGTGACAGAGACACTCACAGGGTAAGACAGACATACAGATACAGAGCCCAGTTCTCCTTTCACTCATGGTTCCTACACTCACCAGCTCCAGCTTCATGATACGCACACAGTCCCTGAGGATATGGGTGGGGGCCCCGAGCAGTTTGGTGAAGGCATTTAGTGTGTTGTACTTGAAGGGAGGTCCTGCGACCTGGTCCAGAGCAGAGACTCATCAGCACCATCATTTCATTAATTGTCTTCGTAGAAGATAAATAAAACATTTAGGGAAATTTCCCTGCTGTTCAACAGATTGCTCCTTTGGTGATGACCACATCTCTCTCTCTTTACCCTGCAGATGTGTCTAGAAACCTGCAGAAAGAGCCAAGACAACTTGCAGTAGCACGCATTTTACCTTCACCTCTAACCTTACTGACAACTAAAATAAGTGTTTTTATTTGGAAAGATTGTTTTAATAAAACAAAAACTGCTTTTGAAGACACCAATTATTTGGCTCATTAAATCTGAAATTTAGTTGATGAACATTACTTTTACCTCATGCTTCCAGCCTCCACAGAGCATCTGTCTATGTTCTACTACTGACTTGCTTTGTGCATTTTTGCCCAGGCTGTTTACTTTCACCATATGATCCATTTTTTATATTTTCTCTGTTTATTCATCCAAGCATTGTTACTAGTTGATCAAAAATAATCAAAGGCTTCATCAGCAAAATGATGAAATACTTAAGTCTGTATGCTTTTTAAACATTAATTAAATAACATTTTCCCCCCACATTGATATTTTCCATTATACCTTTTACTTCTGTTATACAGGCAGTATATTTTGTACATTCAATGATATGAATAATTTTACAATTAGTATTCCCAGTAAGAATTTAGTCCACTTTTTTTAGGAATTTGCATTTGGTCATATGATCCTGTTGCACACACACCTTACTGAAACACAGGTGCAAACTTCCCATTAAGGCAAAAAGATCAAGGTAGCAAAGTTAGTGGATACACACTGCCTGGTCAAACCTTAGCGGAAACACATACCAGCTGTGATGGCAGAGGCAATGTGGTAAAGGACCCACCCTGTGCCATTCAGCAGGGTGCTCTGCGTTTCACTTCACATGTGCAGAAAAGGTACCATTAGCATGCTGCACCCACTAACTGGTGGCTCCACCAGACACCAGGATGCTAGTTTATGCTTATTAAACATGCATTTTGCATGTGGTATCTCTTTAAGGACCTCCACCAGACTGCTTGAAATGATGTAAAATGATACAACATACAGACCTCTCTGACTTCCACAAACACTCCTTATTACATCTCTGTTCACATGCAGTAGTTCATGTGTAAGCACAAACCCCAATGGCACACTTTCAGTCTGTGTGCTTACAGATGCACCCCCCCCCCCCACACACCATGTACCTAAGAACCAAAAAGTCTGTATAACCAGGGACAGAATCCTCATACCAGAATACCTTAATAAATTCTGAATAATTGAATATTATAATGAATGTCTATATAATAGGGAAGGGTGTATTGTTACATATAAGAACTATGGATTTGACTTCAGTGAGCTCCTTTCCTGCCTTTGCTAGAGAAATCTGATGGTTGAGTGAGGGTTTTAGATGTATGACTGAGGCTGATGTATCCTTTAATTGAATACGCAGTAACCCTCATCGCACACTCATTCAGCACACTGAGCACTCACACACCACCCACAGCCCAAAGGACGGTTTCGCACCCTGGTCTCAAAGAACTTCTCCAGCAGCTGCAGCTCCTCCTGGGTCCAAGATCCTGGATTCTCAGGGGTCACCTTCAGTTGCAGTGTCTGGTAGTTCTTGGGGTTCAGCGCCACTCTGCACTTGAGCACATCAGTCTTGAACATGATGACACCAGGCTCATTGGCAGACACTATGTTCAGCTGGGAGAGGAAGAATGGAATTTACAATATATGCTGACATCCTCAGAAAGAGTGTCCATACCATAGCAAACATAACACACTGACCTCACACACAAACCAAGGGAACCAGTTACATAATGAAGGCAGATTTTAAAACTATTACATAATACCACCAATAAAGGGAAAAACATTTAGACAACACTGGCTCCTCACCTTGTGAATACAACCAAAACTTGAAGTCTGTTTCTAACATGATTCATGATTTTTTTTCCCCACAAATCCCACATCATTTTTACTACCAAGTAACGGTCAATAAGACATCCCTTAATCTCCTGATTAGGTTCTGTAAAAACCTAACAAAATTATAATATAAAAAATAGTTATACTTACACTGACCTTAAAAAAAAGACTTATTTTATTAACTTTGAATTAGATTTAATGTAACTTAAAAGGACTAAAAACAAGGGGTGGGGGGAAATCTGTACATTTCACAATCTCCCCTTAAAAGTAAATTCCCCCCAAAAAAGTACAGCAATTAATAAAAGCTAAATAATACAGATTTATTTAAAGTTCAGGTTTTGTAAAAATCTTGGACATACGTATAATAGTTAAAAAAAAATACTTACACTAACATTTTCATTAAAACAAATTTAAAAGAAAAGCATGTCTCCACCTTCTCTACATCAAAACTGATTCATCCCGTAAACACCAACAACATTTATCTTCATACAAACTGACTAATATCAGACAAAGTCTGTGGAAACAGTTTGAACTAGTCACTCATTTTGGCAGAATTATGCTGCAAACTTGTTAGGTGGGTCAGAAAACAAGTCGCTTTTACTCCACAACAAAGAGAAAAATTTAGAAAATGCACAGGCAAAGAAAATAAAAATAAAAATAGATGAACTGGGAAATCTTCGCATTGTTGCAAATTTGTAACTGGACTGCACTAAGGCATAACACAAACCAGAGTAAACGAGTGAAGAATCAACGGGCATACAAAGATACAGAAAAGCAGTGTGAGAGTCCATGACAAAGGACACTCACGTTAGTCTCCTGCTGGATGATGCGCTGCAGGTGTCTCCTCATGATAACTGAACCCAAGAAACGCTCCAGTGGGGAGCAGAGGTAGCTGCCAGCCAGCCCTGGGACCAGGCATGGTGTGGGTGAGGGCAGCAGCAGCACATGCAAGGCACTATGGGTGAGGACAGTGGGGATAGACGCCGCCCACGAACGCTGAGGTAGCTTGCGAGGAGGCGGCATGTTGCTTGGCACTTTGACCAAGACCACAAAGAAAGAGAGGGAGGTAATGGATAAACCAGCTTTAAATGACAAGGAATCAGGAACTTCATTATGTTAAACTGGTACTCACTGGGTCCGGCACGGGGGGATTGTGACACATCTGGGATGGGAGACTGGAGCGACGGGTTGCCTGGCGACATTCCAAGGATGCGAGCGCTGGGTGAGGGACCTGATATCTGGGGGGACCCTGGCCACGTGCCCCCCCGCTGACCAGGAGACACCATGGGGTAAGGGGAGCTGGGGTCGAGAGCTCCTTAAAACACAACGAAACACAACAAATGCAGATAGAAAATCAGAACAGAATAGGCATCTCAACACCTCCACCACCATCACACAAACCACCTGGTACAGACAGCCTAAGCAAAACATAATCATAGTTATAGTCAATATCTACATGAACGTACATGCAGCATAAAATGGTTTAGTCTAGCAGACATTAACAACCACTGCTACCACCCCTTCATCATTTTGGTAATTTTAATCCTCAGACTAATTAATTTTACTTATATTGCAGACTAATATTACTGTACCCACAATTTCAACTGTATCATTCAATTGTCCTTTCCACATCAAAAGCGTTGCATTCAAATTCTAAAAAATTCTGAAAAGGTCTGGTTAGAAAAAGGAAAAAAAAAAAAAAATAATAATAATAATAATAATTCTTCTACACCACTGATTACCCTAGAAACAGAAGTCCTTCTAGGGGCTGAATTGTAACAGATGTGAGAAGAAGTAACTGCCTGGTAATAGCTGTACAACATGCCAGGAATGGGAAGATCACCACAAGGTTTGTGGGGACGAATGTCTCNGAAAAAAAAAAAAAAAAAAAAAAAAAAAAAAAAAAAAAAAAAAAAAAAAAAAAAAAAAAAAAAAAACAACCCACAGTAAAAAGCTCCTCTGATTCATTCATTACATTTGTCCCAAAAAAAGATTTGCATTTGATTTGCACCAACATAATGAACACATTAGAAGGGTCAAAGATACAGCCTGTGGAAACACTGCTACTTTCTGCTGTGCCTCTTCCTATAATTTCCTTAAGGGTTAACAGAACAATACATCTGATGCCAACACACAGATGAAAGATACAAATCAGTGACCTGATCACAGAGCACTTTACAGGCAGTCATCACATATCACTGCAGCCTGGAACTCAGCTACAGCCTTACGTCACACCAAACTCTCATCATGTGGGCTGGTAAAACTGGAAGTCTGCCCCACAAAAATGCCCAGGGATGAGAGCGATTGGGGGGGCTCTGTGTCCCACTAGGGAGGTGGCTTCATGAATGGTCCCTGCACAGCATCAGCCATGACAGTGGGCCAGAACACAGCACACACAGAAACTAGAGACACACACACACACACACACACACACAGGTGAGAATGGGACTGACTTCCAGGTGCAGCGGTGCTGCACAATTAAAACTGCTGCAGGTGTGAGACGTTGCTGTTGTGTAGCCTGCGGCCTCCTTACCAGGGGATGGTGTGGGCATCATGGAGGGTGAGGGGGCAATGTTCTGCTGGTACACATTTGGTGGGGATGTGAGCGGTGGGTAAACACCGGCCCCAGGCTGCTGTTTCACAAACTAAAAGGAGGGAAGAGGAGAAGCAGATGAGTGACGCAGTCCAACCCAGCAGCACCCAGACCTGCAGCAGTGCACCAAGGTCAAGACTCCCCTCCCATCATCACCGATTGCTGGGGCTGCATTTGTGAGATGAGGGGTTCCATCATGTCCGCACCCACTGGAGACGGCGGGTGGTCATCCTCATTCACAGAGCGTCGCCTGGCATCCTGGTTGCTGTCCACAAACATGTTCAGGAACGTCTGCCAGATTTTAGAGAAAACTGACATGTAAAGGAATAATACTGGTGGGATTTCCTGACGTAACTAAACAGCCTCCTTATACACTGCATCCACACCTCATAGATTTCCCACACCACACCCTGTACCTGAAGGTGTTAGCTGAGGGAAAAAAAAAAAAAAAAAAAAAAAAAATTCAACTGCATCTAGAGCCCATCATTGAAGTTCCAGACTAAAAAGGGGAGGTGAAGGTATCTGAATATAGCTGAAGTCCAGAAAATCAAGTGCAATGTAAGCATGATTTTTTGCTGTATAGTACTGCACCATGTACTAAAGTAACACTTTAATAACCTAGTGTAATGTGACATGACCGTGTAATGTGCCTATTTAAAATAAATGCTACTAAAAGGGGATTAAGGGGGGGCATGCCAGCTTTATGAAAGCAACATTGGAGACAGATACGTCTTTGGTTTGTGTAAAACATCATTTTATCATTAATGAAGTTATAATTGTCCAAAAAAGGTAAAAATTAGTTCAATATTTATATTTTCCCTTAAATTATGCTTAAAATAGTTTTTTATTATTAAATATTTATGTTTTTTTCCCCCCCAGAACATTTTTGCAATGTCCAAAATCCATACAACTGAGGCTGGCAAAATCGATCTGCTGCATAATTAAAAAACTACCGGTATGGTTTGTACAAGACTGAGAGACCTACCTTGAGCCCCGGCGCTGGGTAGAACCCCTCCACGATCTTGGTGTTGTCAAAAAGGCTGTAGGCCCCATCACGGACAGCCACCACACCCCGGCTACGGCAGTATATGTCAATGCAGTACATGTTGCGAAAAGCTAGTCGAATGTGCGTAGGGGACTGAGGCAAGATGGAGAAGCACTGGTAGGCTGTATTTGTCCTCTGGGTCAGACCCAGCATTGGCACTGTGGGTAGCTTGTTGATAGCGTTGAGGGGTGCCTGAGTATCAGCCAAAACCTGCGCCCAACAAGGGATCAGAAACAGGCCATGCAACTGTAGAACCTTTAGTTATCCAGCTAGTTATAAACCACAACACACTTATAAAACAGGAGCAGCAACGATGGAGTGGAATCTAGGAGAGCAATACCTGCAATAGCTGCACCACTGAGGGTATCTTGTTGAACATCTCCTGCAGCTGGTGGAGGATGATGTTGTGGCAGTTGCTGCAGCCTGAGTTGGGGCCCACTGTGCCCAGGGACAGATGGAAGCGCTGGCTCACTGAGTTCCACTGGATAGTCACCTGAAACCACACACAGGGCTGGGCTCAGGGGCCATACACACTCCAAACACACACTCCTAAGATTGTTTGAATGGGTGAAGTTCTTGCCCAATGTTGCAGAAAACTGGTTTAAGTAGCTAAATGCTGCAGCTGTGTGGAATTGAGGAATGATGCATTTACAGCATTTCACATCACCATCACAGGTTTTTTCTTGGCTTCTCTAGTGAATTAACCAGTCAGATGTAACCATGAACTATGATGGACACAAGTACAAAATGCTAGCTATGGTTTAAAAATCAGTCTGTAGTAGTCTGAAGAGAAAATAGAACAAAGCTTCACATTACAGTCTGCTAGTGTTATGAATGGCTCATTTACAACTTAAGATACAAACCAAAATAAATTAAATACATCAAAATATCATAAAACAGTTTCTTTTTTTTTTTTTAAATCGCATTTTCTTCATGTATTAATTTTCTAAAAATTCAGAGCTAACTCATTCTGTTATGCTAAAAATACTGTCTTACAAAGTACAGGCTTCCCTCAAACAAACTTTTTTGTAAAAGGAACTCAAATAAAACTGGAGTCAGAATAAAATAAAATTGAAGTAGTAAATGTTCCCAAGTCACAAAACATTAACCAATTTTCTCACCAAATACAAAAAATTGCAGTCTTACTGTGGAGACAGAAATAACTAAAAACAAAGGTCAGAATATCTGAGGTACTTTGGACACCTTTAAATGAGGCCTTAAAACCCACGTGGTCAAACACTTTAAACACATATGCATGCTCCGTTTACCCCTCCTTTCACTCTTATCATTTATCTTACTATCTTTTTCCACTTCTTATTTTGTTGCTTTATTCTGTTGTTCCTGGGAGGACCAGTCACACAACTGGTGGCATCCGTATGTCACAACTGCTGAGCTGTGGGTTCAAATCCAGCTTAGTCTGTGTGGAGTTTGCATGTCCTCCTCATGTCTGTGTGGATTTCCTCCCACAGTCCACAGAGGCGTTTTTCAGATGAACAGGTGACTGAATTGTGCTCAGTGTGTGATTGTAAAACTGTGACTGTCAAAGCATCACCAATTATGTGAGTGATTTAACTCCAAACAAACTGAACTGGTTACAAACCTATGTCTGAACAGCCCACTACTGCAACAGACATTTCTGAAAATAGAATGGCAAAGAGAATATATTTATAGTATTCAGTCATTCCTCAATTTATGCACACTCACACAATGTGTTTTTGTCAGAACATAATTTGATTTTTAATACTATTTCTCAATTCATGCTCTGATATGCTTGAAATTCTAACACCACAATTTCATTCAAATGTATAAGAAAAAAACAAATTATACAGAAATTCCCTGGGTGCTGTGCTGTAGGTGTGTATTCTGTGTGTCATATTATGGGCATTATATATAAATTGCATATGCCTTTAAGAGGAAAAAAAGTGTTGCGTAGTGGAAAAAATACCAGCCTTGGCTCTTGTCATTTGTCCTGCTGATAAAAATGTTTTGCTGCTTTGTACAAGTAGTAGAGAACTGCCACATTTTATTCCATCTTTATGGAAAGTATGCATTGCTCATTGTTTCAGGAGCTGTCGATGAACATTTTTTCCATTGTAGTTATACTACTCTTATTGGTTTAGATTTGTTGTAGCCACACATAGATTGCTATATAAGCTGTTGGAAAATACTACTCAGGGAGAAGTTCAACGGCTTTCCCAAAGCACATACTCTGTATGTGAAACCTTTTGCTAGGTCAATAAAGAGACTCCTCATTGATTATCGATTGGACTTAGATTATTCCACAACAGTTGGATCCTCGGAAAGACGGATGTAATGTTCGTATACAAGTGGCTGGTTCAGAAAAAGAGAAGTTTTAAAATCAACTTAATTTTGTTTGATATAAACGTGAGTAGACGTTTCATTCACATTGGACCACTTCATTATACTGATTGTAATGATTACCGCGCACATGTGCACACGTGAGAGATTAATGTGCTACTTAAACTAAATTTTTACTCGCCTCTCTGTGAAGGTCATTTCAATCCCTTTCAATGAAAATATCAACAATATCTAAAGTCAGATCTGTGTAAGCACTTAAGAAAAAAATAGCAATAGAGTTTCAATAATTCAGGTGCTTTTGTACAGAAAAACAGAGGCAGCACTAAAATGTATGCATTTTGTTTTGCATTCAGAATGCAGGCATATTATACAAACATTATAAGTACCAAGGCATAACATTGTACACCAATACTTACTGAACTCCCTTTGGTGGAGCCGTAACAAAGGACTAGCCTCCGGTAGTTATACAGCCTGACTTCCGAGAACACGCTCAGATATGACGGCACGTCTTTGGAGAGCAGGTTCCAAAATAAAGGAAGGAAAAAGCAGACATTAGACTGCAAGACAGGGATCAGCAAGTCATCTCCACAGCCGCCAAATAAATAAATAAAAAAATAAATAAATAAATAAATAAATAAATAAATAAATAAATAAACAAATAAACAAATAAATAAATAAATAAATAAGTGTGTGTGTGTGTGTATATATATGTGTATATATATGTGTGTATATATATATATATATATATATATATATATATATATATTTTTAGCCTCAGTTTCTAGAAAAGCCATTTACAAACCCATAAGCTGTAAAATGTCCTATTCCAGTAATCTTACAAAACAAGTCTATGGATAATATAAAATTAATACAGGTTTATGACAGGCTAAAAGTGCACTGAAGCTGCAAACACAAAATCATATCGTAATATATATATCAAATATATTATATAAATTAAAATATCTTTGCCAACATCTTACACATTTCCCAGATTTATAGAGCTGCATATTTGTCAGGACCCATTCACCTTATATGCCCTGCTCAAGGCCTTATGCATTTCTTATTTCCATATTATCAACTATTGTTCTACCTGTATTATATATACACTGTATAATGACAGAGGAACCTTGGAAAGCTGTATTGCTTAGTACAGTCCAGTGTGTCGGAAGCGAATCCTCTGGGTACCTGGCAGACAGCGAGTGTATTCCAGTACACACTCATATAGCTTGCTCATGCTGTTCCAGTCACTGAGGAACATCTCCACCACCTTGTGCCCTCCCACAGGTTCCGAGAGAGGGTTCTCGTAGCTCAAGTACACATGCTGTGTGGAGGCTGCCAATGCACATTTACAACACATTCACATTCACTCATTGACCTTTAGTCAAAGGCAGAATACAGCATTAGACATGAACATGACACACTAAACTTCCTACAATCACTAACCCATCCATACAGCAATGAAAGGAACAGATATTTTTCTTTTTCATTTTTTTTTTTTTTTTTTAAATTAGATTCATCAAGTCCTGAGTCATAACAACAGAGACAGAGGCAGTACACTGAGGAAATGCAAATGTGTTTGCATATGTAAAATAAGTGCAGGAGGTAAAAAATGTTTTTCAGGTACGATCTTGCAGCACTAACTAATAAGTTGCAGACAAGTGTCCACACATTCCAGAATTCCTTTTAATTGTTATGCAGATCAAATGTTTACTTTTCTTGCATTTGAAAAATTTACATTTCAGTCATCCATATATTTACAGACAGAGGGTCTGGTATAGCTCATAGCATTAAAATATATTTCCTTGCCAAGTATGTAAGAGTGATCAACCTACATTTCACTACTTCATCAAAAACAAGTTGGGGTTAAGGTTCAACAGCAGCAAAAAAAAAAAAAAAAAAAAAAAAAAAAAAAAAAAAAAAAAAAAAAAAA
>UFQX01000335.1:225601-266606 GCA_900497675.1 Arapaima gigas | reverse complement strand
AAAAAAAAAAAAAAAAAAAAAAAAAAAAAAAAAAAAAAAAAAAACAGCCAGGGACAAATTAAACTTCCTATTTGTGAACTGTTGAGTGAACTCCCTGCCAGTAAGGTTATCACATTCCCACAATAAATGTGTCAATATGCCCAAAAAGACTTTACATTTGAAACACAGCTGACATGTCCCTGAAAACATCCTATGAAGATGCACTGGAATCAAGTAGATTCTGTGAATGGACTTTGTTTTGTTCCTGGATTTTTTTCCACCTAAGAAATAATGGCACCATAGGAATTTGCCGGATGAGGAGATTTCATGGAACAAACAAACTCCATTACATGAGGGATGAGTGTATCACCCTTAGGAAATTATATCCAACCAAAAGTACCCCTTTGTCCAAATGTTTCCCCAATTATCAAGCTACGCTTTTTCTATTGTACCCCTGAACTAAACAGCACATCTTCTGACATGTACAGGCAGAACAGCACCCTCATCGCCAGCACTGCCCTGTCCTGTGGTTCTACAATCGAGACAACCTGCTCACATTACACAACCACTGCATAAGACACACCACTTTATTTCAGACTTCACTGCAGCAGAATTCCCAACAAAAGCATCAACATGGAGCCATTAAGTGTACAGATTTCCAGACTTTCTTTCTGAGGCATCACTATGGTGAATCAAATACATAGAAGTTAACCTTAAATGCACACAGCGTGGGTCTATGGTGCTTCTAGTCATACTCACCTTGGTCTTTACCAGAGGTGCTGCTGAGGGGGCAGTTGCAGAGAACCAGCTCTGCCACCCATGTGCGGTTGTTGCGCCCCTGCAGCCGAAAGGTGCAGTCCAGCATGGAGTGCTCTAGTGCCCTTTGGGTCTCCTTGCCTACACCTTTGCAATAGGGGACTCTGGTAAATGAGAAGGAGACTTTCTATCAGGCATATCAGGCAACACAAAGGGTCTGGAAAATATGGACAAAAGCAGTTTAAATAAAAATACATCCAACTTTTGATTGTTGCTACTCCAGAATGTTTACTTTGGATTTACTACAAAGAGGGCAAGGGGAACAGAAGGATAACTTGACTGCATAAGAGAGCCATGCTAAAAGTCAATGTGGTCCACAATGCACTATGAGGGAGGTCTTACTTGAGGATGCGGATGGCATGACTGCAGCCGTCCCCTTCTACCTGGACACCCTGGTGTGGGATTCCTAAGTTGGAAAGCTGGAGGTAGAGGATGTGGGGGGGAAAGTGTAAGGTGAAAGACATGGAAAAGCACTCTTCTCCAGCTCTTACCCCACTGTAGTCAGCAAAACAGCCAGCTGCTCAGGTTACTATGAAGGCCAAATTAAAAAAAAAAAAATAAAAAAAAAAAAGGCTATGAGACACCACTGGGTACTCTGCCTGCCACAGAGAGCATCCCTCACCAAAGACCCACAATGTCAAGCAGAAGAGCTGGTGCTCATAACTTCACGTTCCTCTCTGGAAGAAGCTATATAGAAAGTCTCATTCTTAAATGGTTCCTCCCCAGCTCTCTTTCAGCAGACCACTCGGGGGCAGTTGAGATGCTTGCAGGGTACCAGCTTTACCTCACAGCGCAGGCCAATCAGGGGCAGGTTGGTGTCACACATTGCCACGAGATGGGCCAGCACCTTGTTGAAGGCACACATCTCCCCTGATCGCTTAGGTTTCTTGGGTTCTGTGGTAGCCTGCTCCCCAGACAACTGTTCATGGAAACAATGGGGAGACAAATAACAGCAGGTCCATTGTATTAATTCAATGCTATTAATTCAGTGATTCAGAAGTGACAGTAAGTAAATACTAATAATGAAACCCTCAACTGCCAATTGTTAGTCACAGATAGCACCTAAATGATACACTCAATGTAAGACAGCACTTTCACTCTCCACTACAGAGAGGTCTGAATAATCTTTGCCTGCTAGGAGTAAGAACAGATGGGGTGTTCAGATCAGGTCAGATTTCAGGCTGTGTGCCTGCCTGGCAGCTCCCATCCTAAGTGTCACACCATCACACCTGGGACCTTCCATAAGGCCAGCTCTACCATGTGTCTGCTTTCTGCTATACAGTTGGTGCAGAGGCCACCATGGTAGGAATGCACGATATGATTGTTTCAAAGTAGCACCATCCAGTGTGTTAAAGGAATAAGCATTTTTTCTCCACTTAACCATTCCACTATTTTTTTTAAATTAGATCAGTTACTTATACATTATGGGGAGGTTGATAGTACAGCAGGTAGTAGTAATGTCTCACAGCTCTTGGGGATCTGGGTTCAGTTCCTGCTCACTCTGTGTGAAGTTTGTTTATTCTCCCCATGTTTGAATAGTTTCCTCTGGATGCTCTGGTTTGTTCTCACAATCAAAAAGTATACATTTCAGGTGGATTTGTAATTCTAAATGAACTGTAATCGATGTATGTGTCACTGAATGTGTGTGTACTTTGCAATGGGTTGGCATCCCACATAGGGTGTACCCTGCCTCACACCCAACAATCCTGAGAGAAACCCCAGACCCATGCAACTTGGCACTGGACATACAATTACTAGTAGTGGATGTATGGACTTACACAATATGGAAACATAAAAGATGTGTGTTAGTGCAGGAACTAGCAGATTCTAAGCAATGAAGAATAAACAATACCTTTCTTTTGCTCCCTAGTCGGACCCCCTTTCCAGGTATGGTGTCCAGCACCAGCTCCTCCAGGTTGGGTTTAAACTGCTGCAGCAACTGTCCACTGGGAAGCCCATCTTCACTTTCCAGCTGGGTCACAGACAGGAAGTGGTACCTGTACTCCAACTCAGTCGGGCAGTTGGACGAATCAAACATCTCCACTACCTTCAATGCCACAGAAGAGAGGCACACATTAATCCCTGACAACTCAACTGGACAAGAAGGCCCACAAACTGATCACGAGAAACTGCATCCCACTGCAGATCCAAGCTCAAGGCTGTCACTGTTTTAGTTTCTTAAGAGATAGGAAGTGGCAGGGCTTACTATGTAGTACTGAGGAAGACGGGTAAGCTTGATGAAGAGATGGTGCTTAGAAAGATTCTCAGCTGGGTGGGAATTGGCAAGATGAAGTGTGTCGCTGCAGACCGTTGGGAGGTGCTTGACTGATTGCCGGCAGCGCTGCATCCCCAGCCAGAACCTAAATCATCACATGAACAGCTATTCACACAGATCATGGACGGTCTGAAAGTCACACATATCAAAAAAGCAAACATTTTAGTCTTAACTGTAAAACAGGAAAGGAATATCATTAATCTCGACAGCACATTTTTAATTCTGGGACATATGAGGGTGGGCAGCCACTGGACCTTAGACCCCCTGAAATTTAATTTTTCAATAAAATAAAATATATATGTATTGTATCATTCACTTTTCTCTTGTAACATCTTTGAATTTTTCTCAGTGCTGTCTCACCCTGGTAAGAAGAGTGCTATATAAAAATAAACAGAATTTAATTGAATTGTATATGTATTTCAGAATTATTCATTTTCACTTATTATTTACAGTACTGATTGAAGTTTAACTCACTTACTTTAACTGTTGCAGCCAGGAAATGATGTGCTTCATGTCATCATTGATTGACTTCTCAATATCATCTAGCATGGACTGATCTGTGCAGAAAAAAGGGCAGATTTAACATCATATCAGCATAGTTCATTTTAAAGCTGACTCGGTCAACAGTCAAAAGATATGGCTGTCTCATTTCAGGGCCTTTATAATGTGATTATATGGCTTACCAATTCCATACAGCATAGGCTGGAACATTCCAGAATGCAAGTCCACAAATATATGAAGACACTCAGAACGTCCACAGGGTTCCAGAATGGGAATGACCAGAGTAGGAAGAGCAGATTCTATGAAAGCTACAATAAGATAATGTATTATTTTAATATTCAGTACTAATATTCAGTATTAACAACAAACAGAAACAGCACACATTTAGAGCTGTATTTACAATTCTGTATTAAAGATTCAAATTTTGAGGAAAACTTTACATCACTAAACACAAAACAGCTTTAGAAGCTGAATACTTACTGATATGATTAAATCTTTTAAATCCCAAAAGGGAAATTAAAATGTAAATTTGTTGCACAAGTCATGACAATTCCATTTTCTTGATGTTATCTACATATCATATCCTATTACATCATATTCTATCCTAACTCAGTAAAACAAAAACAAGATTAGTTTGAGAGATAACAAACCATCTTATCTTTTCACCACCCCAACAAAGAATGAAACTACACTGAACAAAAATTGAAGTCTCCGGTCCTCCCCACAAAGTGTTTACATACAAATAAGTGATTTATGAAAGAACTCACAGTTGTCACTGAGATTCTGGCCCTTCAGTATGGCTTTCAGCTCCAACAGCTTCTGATGGGCACGTGCATGTACACTATCGATCAACAGTTTCTCCACTGACAAGTGGTCAATCTGGAGAACCAGGAAGCACAGAAGGCATAACTGTCACACAGTCAGTAGTACCCCTGAGTCATTTGGAGCACATGTATGTGGTGTATGAGAACATTAGTTCCCACAGCTAATGGTTACTACTGCCAACCAATATCTTCTAGACCTGTGATATTGACAAAAGACCTTTGTGTAGCCAAGCACAATGTGTCACAGATAAAACTGTTACTCAATTATGGGGCTTGAGGAAAAACACCCAACTTTCAGAAAATTTACATGATGAAAAACTGCAAAACAAATACATTAAGCAGATGTCACCTTCATGGCTCTCTCCATTAGCTTCAAGTCACAGGCTGGCAGTGGAGGTTCATGAGTAATCTGGAGAGGTTTGGAACCATCAGCCTCATCAATCTTGATGTTGACCTTCTGAATAGACGCTGTGCCTGTCTTACGACCTAAAACTTGTTGGCTACAAATGATAAAGCATCCACAAGATTACACAAACAGAAACTGGATTCAAGTCTCTAAACTCAAGAATTTATTACTCTACAAAACAAACATCAGAAAAAGGCGCCATGGACATCTCTCACTGTGTGCAGTGGAGTTGCTATAGCCTCATGGGGGCAGTGGGTGATGCACTCAGAAGAACAGCGAAAGCAGGGCCAGAGCACGTGTGAACCACCAGAAAGATGTGAGGAGAATGAGGATTTTGACCATATTAATAACAAAGTAAGGAGATGTGCAATAGAGCATGTGATACCAAAACAGCACTAAACTGGGTATTACTGCACTCACAACTACTTTCCCCACAGAGATCCATCTGTAATAAGCTTTGAGAGCTTCAGACATTTTTAAGAACAAAAATTCCTCATCAAATTCTCATCACTGTGTAAAAAGAGATTTAAATCAGTCATGTCATACAGGTGCCCACAAATAGTGTCAACAGCAGAGTTTCAGCCATTACAAAGAATTGCAGAGAGAAGGACTCACTTCCAGACAGAAAGGGTCAAGCACTTGGCAGGGATGTAGCGCTCCACTTGGACCAGATCCCCCCAGCGTTCCCTGATGAGCATCACCACCTGTGAGTGCAACACCTCTAGCTGCAGTGACAGGCAGAATGAATCTGCAGGGGATCTGGTCAAGTACTCTCTCTTTCACAAGCTTGATAAGGTGCCTTACAAAAAATAATAGTTGTTCAAAAACTCTTAATACAATTGGCCACCACAGAGATGACTGACTAAAAATCATACCCTGCATCTATGAGCACTGAAATATGAAGTACTTTTCTGTTAGAAAGACCTTACAGCTGAAGGGGTGATGTGGGAGGGGGAAAAACAGCAATTCATTAGCACGCACTATTTAGAGCCACTTCAAAGAATGGAATCGGACCCTTCAGACAGCCAGGCCATACTGATCAGCTTATTAGAATCTACTGCCTCTGGAAGCTACTTTCACACATGGAGATTTGACTCTCGTATGCAAATTTGCTAAAAGATGACCCTACTTGTGGAAAATTCTAACAGTACCGTAAATACTGCATTTTAGCAATAGAGTTCAAGTGCTGGCATTTTTACTACCATATTTAGATGTTAAAATCTTTGTCATTTATTTTACATGTATGATTGAGATATATTACACTGTCAGTCCTACTTGGAGACATTTTCTTGACATATGGCAGAGTAACATGTGATCTACCAATTGCCTTTGTAGTGAAGAAATCTGGCTTCACAAGTTGTATTTACTGTCTATGTGAGTGATGCAAGTTATTTCAAACCAGAAGGTCATCCCAGGTCAACAGAAAACTTAGTAACATCACTGGAGTTCAGCCTGGGGTTGAGACTGATTTAATTTCTTAATCAGTCTCTTGAAAGTACATTTCTTCTACTGCCCATGGAGACACTCAAATAAAACACACTGTAGAGGGGTTAAAAAAGCAGATATGGACTTGCACCCAGAACTGGACAAAAATAAAACCAGTAATTTGTGAACATTTCCCCTTTTAACCCCCCTGTTGTGTATACAAGTGCAGAAAAATTTATCCCGAGTTCACACACTGTTCCAGGAAGAACCCTGACTCCAATGTAGCACATTTCAAAACCCACAGAAGCAACGTTCAGAAAAGAATGTGGTGCTTCTGATCACGTCCCACCATTCCCATCATGTTGCAAAGTGAACTTTAGGTGAGGGTGCTGCATGTGGTTGTAGGTGGAGAAGCAGCCTAGAGAGCCAGGGCAGTAAGAACTACGCTCGTCCTGAAAGCCTAAAAGGATACGAAGACAGCAGTACATGTCCTGCAGTGGCTTCTCATCAGCAAAGAGCCGTGACTGAACCAGTTCATGGATGAAATTCACCTGCAGGCTGTGCACCAGAGCCCGGCCATCTTGAAGCACACAGAGAACAGTTAGACATTTTAAGGCTGTGTGGGAAACAGTCCAAAACAGCTACATTACAAAACAGCATTTCACAACATGTCAAACAAACAGGATAAATACAAACTTTTTCACATTTTCTTTTGTACAAAAAAAAAGAGTAAATGAGAGAAAAGTTCATAGCTAGTGTGAAATACCATAACATACAATAAGCACAGAAGGATTAAAGCTTAAGATAACTTTCTTCCCCCCTGTTCTGTGACCCAAGGATCTTCATTTTATACTACCTTGTATACCTGCTATATAACGGTATTTGACAATAAATGATTCTTCAATTTTGAAAGTTAAAGTAGACAGGGCTGCCTTAAGGGTTACCAGAGGCAGTAACATCACTCTGGTAACTTGTTATCAATGTTCAGGGTAGAACATTGATAACAAGCAAAATACAAATTCCTGTCAAGATCCTGCAGCTGGCAAGAAGATCAAACAGCCTGCTTACACATGGAGCTGAGGAAAGTGGCTAATGAAGGTCAGGAGATAGGCCAAAATCTCAGCACACTCACTGCCCTAGGCAGGGAGGCGGTTTTTTTGGAGCTCAGTGCACTGTGCCAAAAGAAAGGCAAACGCAGAATTGAAGCCAAGCTACATATAAACTGTTACAATAGCTCGACATTGGTGTTAATGTAAGGGCAAACAAGCTGACAGCTGACAAGCTTGCTTTCAAATGCCAGGGTTGAGTGAGCATGGTGAATGGGAAAATTATGTATGCATCTGCTAATGGTTCAAAGGGCTGCAGAAGGGTTAAACATCAATGCATCCCTATTCATTCAACCTGCACTGACTATTTTCGTGTAAAACGTAGCTTGCTTTAGTGGGGTTGCAGAATGAATGAGAATCAAATTTCTGAATAATAAAGACCCACCAATTTCTATGCTGCTCCACATAGAAACAAGTATGATGTACAGTTATTCATTTGGCAGACACTTTTCTTTGAAGCAAAGTACAACTCAGAGTAAACAAATGTACATCAACAACAGGCAACTGTATCACAATCCTGGTATAAAAATAGCAGACATTCATGAAGCACAGTAAAACAGGCAGGAAACATCATTACAAATTATCCCAAATTGGCTGAACTCACCTCCCGTCTCCTTATCTTCCACCAAAATCTCCAGCTTCAAAAGCCTCCATGGAACGTCTGGGTCATCCCCCATCACAGTCAAAGTGGCCTCAAATTCACCTTCAACTCGGAACTTCACTCGCCCATTGGCTTCAAAACAGGAAGGCGGACATTTACCAGAGGAACCGGCAAACTTTGATACCACTTGCTGAAGTCATCTCTCTCTCTCTCTCTCTCTCTCTATATATATGTCTGTTTGTTGTTTTTTATGCAAGGACTTGAAATTGGTGCACAAGTACTTCTCACCCTAAGTGAGGTCTTGTATAGTCAAGCTCATTAGACTTGAAAAAAGGCAACTTTTTTGAAAATGTTAAATTCAGTTTCTGACAAGGTTTGGAGAAACAGAAGTAATGATGTCAGATACAGGACATAGTAATATCACATGCAGAAAATCTGTACGTGATGGTGACAAACACAGACACATACAAATGTTCTAAATTTAACAAAAGTAATAGTTTGGTGATATATAATTTATTATGACTGTATGGACATGACTATGGCCAGCAGGCACATTCCTATCAGTGCCATCTGCATATTTGACCCCAGTTCAATTCAGTTTATTTTTATAGCATGCTTCTTCTCATACAATGACTCAGAGCACTGAACAGCAAATTAAGACGTCAGATATAGCAGGTATAAAGTAAGGCCACAAGAGCCAGTAGCTATTATATGCAGGCAAAAGAATAATTACTTATTCATTTTTAAGTTAGGACACACAGTGCTGCACACATTAGTGATGTAAGGGTAATACAGTTTTGTGATATACATTTTGTTTATTTTTTCCCCTTTCCATTTCACAATGACCGTTACATGCATCAAGCTATGACATCATCTGTCTGACAGCACCAACAATACGTATGTACTAATGTACAAATTGTTGAACAATTCGGTGATTATATTATGTGTTATTACTTTTTACTTTTAAATCACTATACCTTTTTGGCCCAGGCAGGGCTGGGGAACTCAGCCAGTACAAATTACTCTGAAGACTGGCATCAAACTTATAAAAATGTATCAGCTTCAGGTCAGGTGTTTTACTTCAGATACCACACTGACACTATTACACTGACTGAGCAAAGACAGGAAAACATGTTTGTAACTAGTTGACCAGCAGCCAACACTTACCCACTGTGAGGTTGGCCAGCTGAGGAGGCAAGTCTGTGGTGACCAGACGGTGACGCAAGATTTGATTCAGCTGGTTCAGGGTGGTCTGCTTCTCCTGCTTGGTGATGGGATCAGGTGGGACAATCTTGTCCTGCAGGTATGGCAAAGAAAGCTTGAACTGACCACCCAGTTCCATGGAAACAAGACATTTCATTCCTGTAACACTACCAATAACAAGTAGGTGGTATAAACAGCAGTGCTATTGAATACATAGTTTTAATAACACCATCTCTTCACATCTTTACAACCAACAACTCAGAACTGTGTTGTCACTGACTGATTTGAGAGCACATCTCACACAGCAAACAAATCATTCTCTAAAGAGCTGATCCTGACTCTTGGAGGACCCTTGTGAGGGGGAGGGGACACTTCACTGAGTATACAGCAAGATGTGAATGGCTCCCTAAACAGTCTAGAATGAGAGAAAGTGTCAATACCTCCCTGTTTATCTGCACAAATTTCTGCTTTATCATTTTTATCTTGGCTGTGTTCAGCATGACCATGATCATAGCTTTTAATGTCTTTGACAACCAAAAATGTCAGACAGTTTCAGTATCTTTTTAGCAGCAACACATGTGCCCAATGCAGCAGGTTTTCAACTCACTGAGAAGAGCTTAAATTGTTTTGAAATTCACACAAATCTCTCTGAAATGCAGACTTCATTTGTCTCCACAATGAAAGCTGCATTTCTTTATCAGATCTGACACAGTCTTCTGTGCTGTTCCTCAGAGACCTCTTGTACCCCCGAGCAGCAAGCAACCTACCCTTATGCAGGCAGGGAGGCGGGGATAGGAGCCTGTGGTCAGGACATCAATGGCAAAGGGGATAGCAAAACTGGGCAGCCGTGCATGGACCAGGGCATCTCGCGCCAGCGCCGCAAGTCGGTCTGCCGTGTCCACAAATAAGAAGGTCTGCTGGTCTAGGAAGCTAGAGATCATCTGCTCCAGCAACACAGGGAAAAGCACAGATGTTCTACAATACAAATTCCAACAGATACAAAAAGCAACTGCACAATACAGGCTGCACAAGTGATTTTAAAGTTACTGGTCAGAATTCAACCATAGAATACATCAAAATGCACTATTAACCATGAAGCATACGAAGATGGAACACTTATCTAAAGTATTTATTCACTGTGCAAAGATATTACCTTTTGCAAAATCCATCAAGTTTTATCTAGCAAACTTGCACATATGACTGCAGAAATGTTATTGCCATAAACAGAGGGAGGAAGGACCCACCGCGCACTTCTCCACTTTGCCGGCATTGCTGGCCCACTTCACCAGTGCCAGCAGCCGCACAAACAACTGCCGTGTCCGGCTGGCAAACTGGACTATCTCGATTTTCCTGCCACAGCCAAATAAGCATGAGTGTCAAACAGGGATGCTCAGCCAAAATTGCCATGACACACATGGCGACCACAGCCAAATACTGTACGTAACTGTCAAGCTGAAACCCAGCGAAGGCTGCTTACCTCTCCATGTCTGTCTTTCTGGGGAGACTGCAAGAGAAAACAGTGGGGCTGTTAGATGAATGAACAAAAAGGAACATCTCTACAGTCAAACACCACTGGAGACAGCCACACCAACAACCTGCACACACCACAGAACTCACAGTGCAAGTGATTGGAAAGTGACGGCTTTGGTTCACATAGTGCAAAGGCCACAGAGAGAATCTTTGTCATGTCTTTGCAGAGTACATGCTGGGAGCACACAGCCTGAAGGCGGAGCCCTCTGCTCCCCACTTGGCAAATGACCGTGACAGCACAACTCCAAGTTGCTCAGCTGTTACTGTCCATGTCTGTGAAACAAAGCAGCTTCCACTTCCTTTTCTCAAGCATATTCTGTTGTGCACCTCACAATTTGCTCAGCCAAAGATCTGATTCACATTTGTTCCATTATTTTTGTGTATGTATGCATGTTGTTGGTACACCCCCCCCCCCCCCCCCCCCCCCCCCCCCCCCCCCCCCCCCCCCCCCCCCCCCCCCCCCCCCCCCCCCCCCNACCCCCCCCCCCCCCCCACCATCATACAAATTGTAAATTCTAATGAGTCATACATCAAGTGACTGGGCAAGAGATATAAATCAGATAAACCAGCATTTTTATCATCAGTTAAGTTCTCAACTGAGCATTGGTATTGGCAAAAGGAATTACCTTAGTGACTCTGAATATACTTTGAATATGGCATGATAGTTGGCATTAGGTGTGCCAGTTCTAGCATCTCCCAAAAAGTTGTTCCTGACTTTTTACACAAAACTGTTTCAAGAGTTTACCGGAGGGGTCAAATTAGAATAGCAAGAATCCTTGAAAACAGATGAACCAAAACCAGGAAAATCATACCTAAATTCAACAGTGGTGTGCAGAATGTCATTTCAGAATGGACCACTTACTGAACTTTGTTTTGAATGGGCTACAACACAAATACAATTGAGCATTTCTGCCACCACCCTGACTATATTTTGACACAAATCAACATATATCATATAAATCAATGCCAACTGGAAGACACTTTGATAATTACCTACAATGAACTCATCACCTGAAGCCAAGGAAATAAAAGTACATTAGCATGCCCTTAAACTATGCAATAATCACAGTAACAATAATAACAATAATATGATGATTATGGTAGTGATTATGATTATTACTATGGAAATTATAGAAATAATAATGGTAATGTTGGGGGTGATAATGGTATTAATGATGGTAATAAAGATGGCTGTAAAATGAAATTGATAGTAACACCTGTAATTATAAAGATTTGAAAAAATGAAGGTGACGATGAAACTTGTAAAAACAAGCCAATAATTAAGGTGATGTATGTGTGTATGTAGCTCAGAGTTTCGAACTCACAGCTCCGTCAGCAGGGTAATCTCATGGTAGGTTCTCTGTAAGAGGAACTCAATAAGCACACTCAGCCGAATCCCATGAGCGCCCGGAGCCCCCGGAGGAGGAGGCTGTGGCGCCGAGGGGCCACCGAGCGGAACAAGCTGGCCGTCAGAGCCCATCTGCACCGGAGCCATTTTAAAGAGCGCAGGACAGAAGGACAGGTCGCTTTAAAGAAGAGTCGGACTTTGTTACACTAAGTCCTGTTTGCCGTATCTCGGAGTCCCTCCATGAGAAAGCCAATCTGTGCGTGCTGATAAACAAAATACCACTTAACACCGCAGGTCCGCCATCACTCCACTCCAAAGGAAGTGACGATAAAATACGTACACAGCAAACAGCAGAGATGCGGATGTCTTTTCTTAGCAAAAAAGGACCAATCATATTCCGAAACGTAAGACTGACGCAACACCGAAAATACACAGTATACTTATCTCCAAATGCACATTATGTAAATATAACGTATTATTTTTTGATTTTGAATAAAATGCAATGACCTATCCCTGCACATTAAATTACATTTGTAGAAAATGTTACCATTCCTAAATAAAATGCAAGCATTTTAGTGTATTTTACTTTAGTAAAGCTGTCCTTGTCATTACTTATTTACTGGCTTCTTTTCTCCAAAACAACAAAAAAATCGCATGTTTATATACTAAACTAGGTACAACAATTTATCCATTTATTCAGCTAGACAATGTTCAGTGGAGAAATTCAAATAACTACCTAAGATAACTAAACTGCAGTCCTTCTGATAGTAAAGTGACAGCTATAACCACTACGCCATCAGCTGGTCAAAAACTTGCATGTTTTTGTCCAATTAGAGGAATTCTGCATACGGTACGGGGTGTTTAAAAATGATGCTGATGTTTTACAAATATTAAATACTATAGGATAGCTGAAAGAGGCAAGCTGATGACATTTCATTTTTGAGTGGTCAAGTTTTCCATTTTATTCTCACTTCTGCTTTTCTTCTCTGCATTGTAAAAAAGAACTTGCATCTAAGATTATTCTTAAATGATTTTACTGGAAAAATGTATCTCATTATATTTGACTTCTTTGTGTACTAATGCTTATAGTCTGGTTATATTGATTTGTGATAAAATAATGTGTTACAGGTTCAGTTAAAATCATTTATTTGATTTTATTTTTGTCATTCTTATTTTAAATTGTTAGACACTAAAGTAATGAAAAATGGGTTGGGCTATTTACAGTTTGAACTTAATGAACTGTAGTATTGAGCACATCTTAAGAACTAGGCACATGCTTCACAGTAAAATGCATGTGGTCTAAAAGCAGTGTGCATTCTAGTGTAAGAGAAGACAAAAGGAAAGCGCAAGCACAGCAGTGCACATGCAAAAGCCTGAGAGGACTCCTGTGGGCAGGGGTTAATCCCAGCCTGGTGGCCTGCTACTGAAAGGCTGCTCTGTGAGTCAGCAGTTGTGAGCCTGTTGGTTACTAGTGAATTCCAACAGTTTAAATAACATGCTGAACTAGGCTGTGTTCTGAAGATCTGCAGAAAACTACAAGCCACTGATTTTAATGCAGACGCTTAACAATCAACCCCTGGAACTGTCAGTGGCCTAAAGGTATTCTCATAAAGATGTTGGGGTTCTCATCCACAGAAATACAGTATTTATCATCCTTTGATTATTCCCCTCTTTCTTGTATTACAGAACAGCAAGTTCAGCAAATAAATGTGTTTAGCTGATGCTGTAAGACATGAAGTTGCCTCTGATACTGGAGAGAACAGACTGTAAGATTATCCCACATTCAGTATTAGTAGGGTATCTATGAAAAGTTCACTGAGTCAGTTTTACATAAAGTCACATAACATTTTTCTACCTCCACCAGTATTTCTGTTTCCATTATGGTGGATTATGCAAATCTTTCAGAATTTACTAATCTTGGAATCATTAGAATTCTTTTGAAGGCTCTGTTTTGGATTCAGAAAGTGCCATTGTTCACATGGCTTACTTTTTGCAAAAATTCATTGGCAATGTTTTGTTTTTAAGCATTTCTACCATTCGTTGTCACCTGAACTACAACTGTAGATTGTACTTTTTTATATCTCCGTGCCATCTGATTCTCTCACAGTCTTAATGAAGTACAATATAATTTCTTTGTTTATTCTCTATATTGTTAAGTATCTCCGTATTGTTTCCTTTTTTGCTGTAGTGTATATGATATGACAGCAGGACAACCTTACTGTGGTTATAAAAAATAAAGCCAAACAAAATGAAGTGGATTACTGTCTAGTATTGTCCTACTTTTTGAATATTTTCAAATGAATAAATCAAGAACAGCCACGAAGCATTGCTGCTGCTCAGAACTATTGTGTTATTCAGAAAAATAGTACCTCATCTTTAAAAGACTGGCATGGATTTATATGTTTGCCAAGGTTGATATAAAATTTTTGATTCTTAATATTTTGGAAGACATTTTATTGTTTTATTATTAATTTAAACCTTAGTATTGAACTTGCACGACAATATAAGTTAAAAAAGAAGATATCACTTCGGTCACGTGCATTGATCGCGGACCGGTAGTAGTGTGAGATCATCGTTATCCGAGTACCGCATATGCGACGAAGCAATTTTCTGATCGAAGCTGCAATTAGAAGCCCACGCTAAGGTCCAACCGGAGGAGCTTCTCTGCCCATCGCTTCCTTTGGGATCACGGTGACCCAAGCTGCGCGGCTCCTTACGGTGAGCCAAAATGGCTTCTGTTTCTTAAGCGTCCCATAGACAGAACACATCCGTGACGACAGGGAGGCGCTACGGTCGCTTTGATGTGGGAGTTGGGGGAAACGTCCTGCATTCTGAGCACGAACATTGTCAGCGCTGCTAGAGGCACGGCTGTTCTGGGGAGTCTTCGTCACATCAGCACAAGTTGTGTGTAGCCCCGTAGAAAAGTTAATTTGCGGACGACTTTGTGGAAGTGCCTGTGGAGCTGGTATCGGCGGGAGACGCGGCCGCCATATTGGAGCCGAGCCTCAGTGACTGAGTGCCGGGGACTCGACTGACAGTCGTCCGGAGCGGAGGAGCGTCGAGGGGGGCGCTGCCTGCTGCTGGTGACGCAGGAAAAACACCCCGAAACCCACACACACACACACGCACGCGCGCGCGCGCACACACACACACACACACACACACACACACACACACACACACAAGAGCCGAGGAAGTGAAGCGGCCCTCACACGCGCGCACAATCCGCGGCAGAACCTGTTGTCCGAGATACGTTGATGACGCTGAGCGCGAGCCCGCGGAGCCTTGCGGACTGTGGAGCGCCCAGCTAGCCGGCCGGGAAGAAGGGAGCCGATCTCGTTTTCGGTAAGTTTCCTGCTGGAAAACTGGCCGCTCTGCATCTTTGTTGTGCGCTTCTGTCACTTGAATACATGCGCGGTGCTGTTAACTGTACGGGCGCGAGGCGCGGAACCTAGTCGGTTTGCTCTGTGACAGCGGCGTCTTGCCAGCCGCACAGAGGCGAGTGGAAGCCGGCTGCTGCAGCCGTTGTGAGGAGGAAAATGGCTGACGGCTCCCCGGTCTGAGCGGCGCCCCTCCAGGTGAGCGGGGGGCTGGCTGTGGGCTGTCAAGTTGGCAGGACGGCGATATGAGGTGTCCCAGGCTGCAGTTGCTGTGCTCCCTGTGTCCGGCCGAGGCGCAGCGGGGCGGGACATTGTTGTGAGGCAAAGCGGCAGGGAGGTGCTGGAGATCGCCCTATTGGCTCAGTGGAGCCCGAGGACTCTGTCTGTAAACCAGGCCGCGCTGGAAAACACCTCAATGCTCCTTGCCAAATTGAAGTCGCGTGTCGTTTATTTAAAAAAAACATTTTCTTATTCCATAGTAGAAATGGTGAGTTATAGATAATAACATCGGAAAAGTTTGGTCTGTTTTTCCGTTTACACTGACAGGGCCCAGGGCGAGGAATGTGTACAAGGCCGTCGTATCTGTTACAAGTGGTTTAAGTTGTTCTCTGTCAGTTTTACTTAACAAAAATCTAACATATTTACTAATCGTTACTTGGATCTTTACTATGTTAATATGTCAGTTCTACCTGTCAGGAACATGCGAACTGGAAGTGATCAGAAGCTGCCAGTCGTAGTTTTACCAGATATTTAATTTTTGAACATTTTACACCAAGGAAACGCCGCCGTGAGGAGACCAAGTTAATCTCTGAGGATCTGAAGGATAAACTGATTTCAAACGGTGTAAATGGCAGGATGACACTGATGTAAATGTTCAGCTCAGGCTTTTGCTGTCAAGGTGAGCTGATGTTGTGCTAGTATTAATACATTTGGTGACAGTTATCCACTATTTTAATATCTTCACCTTTCCCAGATTTCTTCTTCCATTTCTTACCAATTTGGTGAGAACTTAATGTGGTTTTGCATACATACATACATGTGGACAGGTGCACGATCTGTTGTTCTATACATGTGTCTGGCTCTAGTTTGTTGTGCTCTGCTGTGTACTTGTTAAACCTGTTGATGTTGTGAAAGACATTCCTCCTAGAAATGTGAGCAAATCTGTTTATCGCACTAGTATCCACTCACTTTTAAAATCATTACTCTGCACATCAGCATATGTGTTGCTACACATCAGCATATGGCATCACTCTTCCTTGCATGTCGGAACCTTGTGTAAATTTTTTTTTTTTGCAACTCTTCCTGATATGTTTAATTTTACTAAAGGTTTAACAGTTGCACAAGTTATTTTCTGGCCCTTGTTTACCTGAACATAAAAGTCTTAAAGTATTTTGTTGTTGTTGTTGTTGTTGTTGTTGTAAATGCAGCATGCATGTAATGTTACTGTGCAAATTATTTCAGTGAAGATTTCCTGCTTTGTTAAAGAACATTGTGATTTTTAAAAAAATTTTTTTTTTAGCAAAAACAAATACTGTTAAACTCTGCCATAATTTCATAAGTGTGGTCCAAAAAATTAATTTGTGCAAAATAATGGAACACTTTATTGCAAGACTAATGAAGAGCAACATTTTTGTTCAGTATTCCCATTTAATGTATGAAAAGAAAAAGCAAAATATGTAAAAAGTGCATGTGAGAAATGCAATGTGTACTGATATAATGATAATTCTGTAACTTCTTGTGTTGTTGGTGTTACAAAAGGAAGGCTTGGGTGACTGGACTGTACGAAAATAAGCTTGTTTATACACAGCATGTTTAAACACTGACACTCAGCACAAGAACAAACCTTCCTAAGAGCTCTAGAATACAGTGAGCACAGAGTGTCAACAATCCTCCTATAACCGTATAACTACAAACATGCAGCAGCAGAATGTTATGGGTGAGCCACTGCTCACCCATCAAAACTAAAACTGCAATACTAATGATCCAAATAGAAACTTTTACCAAAACACACATTGTCTTCAGTAAATCCTGTACGCTTTTTGCTATCAGAAGAGGTTGGTGATTGAACACGGAGTAGGAGCACTGCAGCCAATTGCAATATATCTGAATTTGTGTTAACCGGGGGTTTAACTGTTTTTTACAAGCATTCCGATGGCTCAAATATCTTTAACGGGCTTCTAGAGAGTGATGTTTACAAACTGAATTAGTCTCATGGAAAACAGCCTCTGCCATCACATTAATTTTCATGAAGTGCAAGGGTTTATTTTGAAAAAGTAGTTTGGCCGAAATGGCTTTTGTAATTTGACAGTGTTCTTCTAAGATACCAAGTTTTGATCAGCATGTGTTTATGTAGCATTTTTCTCATAGTGTCATGCATTTATATATATGTAGAATGCCACATGTTTACAAAATTCAGAGAATCTTTAAAGCAATGTAGTTTAAGACTAGGATTAATCATGGAAAATCAGATCGCTGTATTTGAAAAGATATCCATAATGTTTTGGTTATATCAAACATTAATCTGAGTAATAGAAATTTATTTTGGTATCTGTGTAATTTTTTTAACAAGGCCAATTAACATTAAATTCTGTGTAAATAACTTTCAGGTGTGAGTGTATTGGAGGTGGGATGGTATAATTGCTGTGGATTACGATGCTTTTTTTAAAGTCCTAATACATTCAGTATCTTTATAACTAAAATTAATTGTCAACTGTGTCGGTATTTTGTGAGCAAAGGAACGTCTCTTATATTTCAAATATTTAGCTTCCTCAGCATTATTATGCATTCCATTGTTTATAGCTTTGAATTGTCAGGCTACCTGTCTTTATAGTTGTGCTGTAAATTTTATAACAATCATTTCTCAGTTTTTGCAGCTCCATTTTAATCTAAATTCACATGTTTCATTGCATTCCATTCATTTAGTAGAGGAACAGATGAGTTTTTTGGAAGTCGTAAACCATGGTGGTTGTTTAGTTTCCAAGTGGAGCAGTAATTTACAATTTTGTCTTTGGAGATAATTCTGCATGTAAATGCATTTTTACAGTAGGTTAAAATTTAACTGAGTTTTCAGTGCTCACTAGTTAGATTTTACCCTGTTGTTTCACCCTGACATTGAGCGAATTTCTGATGATACTGAAGTGTGAAACTGATGTTTAGAGTGCAGTTCTTGTAGGAGTGACCTGAAAGGCAGAATAAGCTCTAAAACCCTATATACCATTCATCAGAAGTAAATGACAACTTTCTGCTTTCTTTTGCATCTTTTTTTTTTTCATGTGTCAAGGGGTCGGGGACCATGGAGGCTTACATTGCTAAACATGGTCTCTACCATTGAGAGGTGGCTCAGTTTCACTACCTCTTAAAGCTTCTGCTAGTATTGCGAATCCTGTCTAAGATTTTAAGGTACATCTCTGCATAAAACAAAAAAGATGTGGAAAGAACAACACAGCAAAGTTCAGTAGATGAATGTTGTTTAATTTTGTTGGAAGAACTATGTAGCTTGTTTAAAATTGTGACCTTATAAATCAAAGATTGCTGTCTTGATGTACTTTAACTGTTTACTTTGCTAAAATACCCTGTTACCTTTCAAAGTGAATCAACTAAGCTGTTAAGTTTTGAGTGCCTTTTCCACACCTTTAAACTAATAGACTAACTGCAGGACAGTTAATTAATGTTTCAGGCGTATGCTAGAATGTTGGGTTGTTTTCTTTGTTGTAGCTTAATTTCCGGGTGGTGAAACGGATTTATAAAAAACATTTAATCTTTTGCTTCTTTTTGGAATTTTACATTTAATTTTTGCAAAAAAGATATAATTCCTATTTATTTATTCAATGAATTGATTAATTAAAGCCCTGGCTTGCTGTACCATAAAGACCAAAAAAAGCACCAAAAATTGTATTCGTTTGCATGTAAACAGGATGATATTTTTATTTTATCAGTGATTGCGTATATAAAATATTGTGGGGGAACTAGAGTTCCACTGAAAAACTCTTATCCTGTAGCTGTCTGGAAACTAAAGTGTGTATTTAACAGTAAATCTTAGTTTAAGTCCACATAGAAATTTATTTGACATGAACATTTTCTTAAAATTCTTTGTTACACAAACTCTTAGTTGTAGTCTTTTAAATGCTTGTTTAGTAATTCTTGTTGTCGCAATAAGATGTTGATGCCCTGCTTATCAGAATCATATAATGTATATGTTTATGAAGTGTGTTTTCCAGTATCAGTGCGCCTATCATTTTTTTACCCCCATGCACATCCAGAACCCTCAGGTTCACTGGTTGATAAAAGAAGGTCATTTGATTGTGCAACAGGCTGTCTTTTCTGGGAACAATTAGAAAACTTAAAAAAATCATTCTGCTGTGGCAGAAATTTACTGTGTCACCTTTATACATGCTATGAAGACATTTTTAAAAAATAGAGTAGTAAAATGATTTTTGTACAGCTGTTTTGTCTTCACCATTGTCAAAAAGGAATGAAATGAAAGTGGCCTTTTAAGCATTAAAGCAGTCATGAATTATCTAATGATTAACCAATGAATGTCATGTGAGTTCTGGCAATTTATCGCAAGTGAGTCTAATTTCACTACAATGTGCATTGACTTCTAATCAAACACCTTTGAATTGTTCAAAAGGATACCAATAATTGTGTCATGGCAACTTCAGTTTATATACTATTTTCACACTTGTCCTTTTTAATTATTTTATTCTGTGCTGCTTTGTATCAAAGAAATGAGTGTATATAGACCAAATCTGCTTCACGGCCCACTTTTTCAGGAGATATTGTGAATGATGCATGTAAAATGCAAATCTGCCAGTGATGTTGACCAGAACTGTATGTACAGACATGTATCACTCTGTATGTCTAATATGTACACATGTTGCATTTAGTTTGCTGAGATGAGGGAAAGCTTTATTGTGTTGTGGCAGAGTCTATGTTTTCTGTGATGCATAAAACCATTACTGTAAAACTACTGTGTAGAACAAACAGAAAAGAGCAACTTAAGGAATCTCTACACACATACATTAACAGACTGCTGGAACTGGATGCCACACCTGATGTATGAGAAATAAATGTGCAGTAGTGTAGGTGGTTAGACCTTTGTACCCAATATGTAGCCAGTAACATTATGACATAATTTTGTCAGTGAGATGTCTTAGTGCAGTCATTAAGGTAATTTGCTTGCTTTTTTTTTTTTTAAACCTCCAGTCAAATTCATTCTTATGCAAGCGTACTTGTTTTTGTGTGCATGTCAAGCTTCTGATCTGTATGCATGTAGTCTTGGCTTATTAGAATTACCAGTTTTAGCTTTGCTTTTTGGGATGAGTTTTGCTTCTGTTCTCATATGTAAGAAGAGTAGGTGCTCACATAAGTGCCCAAAGAAGTGTAATCCATCATATGGCCTGATGTTAACAAACCAACTTATGTATAAATGCTATATTTTTAATTCCTATATTGTGGTTATGTGTAGGTTACAAAACTGAAGTTAAAAATAGTCTCAAGACCTGTGATATAAGATCTTTAAACAAGGCACTTCTGTGACTCCATTGATGACATTGATTTTTACTTCGGTGGGAGGATGGGATTATTAACTATCTTTGACTTCTATTCATTATTGCTTCTGTTTTTTACTAATAAAGTAATAAATTTCAAATTAAATCATAAAACTATTTGAAGGCCCTGATTGTGCTGATTTTATTGTTGAATTTTAAGTGAAACTAGAGCTAACTGTTCATCTTTGTATAATATACTGTGAATTTAAATATTTGTTTTTCATATTTAGAGAATTTATAAAGGCATCAATTTTATACGTTCTAAAAATTTGAGTTTTTTTACGTGTTTGTTTTTGAGAGTAATCCTGATTTGCATATCAGTTGGATTAAGCAAAGTTCTGTGGACCAGAGGGTTTTAACCTGAGACCGTAATACTTTCTTTCCATGCCTAGCATGAAGAAAGATAATGGTTGTAGTTTGTGGTGTATTTGGAAGTCTGCAATGAATAGCCACCCCCAAAGTACATGCAGTGCTATTTAAGTGTTATTGTTAAACTTTCATGATTTGATTAACTTGCAACTATTAGAGTTCTTGATAATAAAATTGAAATAATGTGTTATGACCATTAAGACCTTGGTAGTTTGGATGCTACTGATTAATAACAAACTTGCAAGTTATTAACTTGGAGGTCTTGATCTTCATCTCAGCTTAGCTCCTTCACCCTCAACAGTGGATTGTCCAAGTGCACATCAAAAGTTATATTTGGATGAGACCAAAAGGATAATATAATCTGCAAATAGCAGAGACAGCACATATGGTACACCCAACTGGGCAACCTTTGAGACTCAACTGTACCTTAATATCCTGTCCATGAAAATCATCAACAATTGGAGACAAAATGCAAACATTGAGCAGATTTCCCTTTACATTGACAATATTGAGACAACACCCATCATAGTCATACAGGCACTGTATAGTATGCTTCAGAGACCCCGGTGCCCCAAATACCTGCAGTATTCACATGTGCTGAGGGACACAGTCATATGGCCTTTTCCATGTGTGCAAAATGCGTGTCGGCTGAATTGGCATATTCCCTTATCCCTTGAAACAACTCTGCCAAGGAAAAGAAATGGTCCCACTGTTATATGACCAGGACAGAATCCCCTTTCAGATTCTTAACACCGTGTAAGACGGCTTTCCAGCATTCTGGCATAAGGTTTGCCAGAGAAACTGAGAATTTGATCCCCTGTAATTTGCATACATCCTACAATGCCCTTTCTTAAATATAGGAACCACCACCCCAGTTTGCCAGTTCTATGCAACACTGAAGGTATGTCTGAGCCACGCTACCTACACTGTTCAGTACTTCAAATATCTCTGGACAAATCTCACTCACCATGCAATTTTGCCTGTATGCCATTAAAGTGACTTAAAGAACAGTGAAACCAGAGATGCCATTGTACCAGGAATCATTGTTTTCAGTGGGAAATTACACTCTCAAGATTTTTTAGTATTTGCATTTGCTGAAGCCCTTTCCCCTGCTCTTACCTCTCTAGTTAAATCAAGAGGTCTTACCAAAAATATTGTTCAGTTTAACAGCTTCTCTTACTGTTTTTTGTCAACCACCAGTTTCTGGGGTTGCCACCATGGGAGACAACAACTTCCCTCAAACCACAGGTTCAGGCACCTGCATTATTTTTCACCTGAGAGTCCAGAATGACAAACTCAATGTCAATCACCAGCTTAACAGTCCAAGGTGCTCTGATTCTAGGTTCAGTAATGAGCCTCTCTGGGTTCGAACATGGCCTTTATTAGTAACATTCTGAGACTGGCACAGAAGTCCTTTAACAGTTTAGTGTTCAAGTTCAGATGTGGCAAGCTGATCCTCTCAATCATGCTTCATTTATTATGACCATTGAAGTCTTCCAGCAGGACTACAGAGTCATTATGTGGTACTCTCGAGTATATCACAGACCTTCTCTGTGAAGGTACAAAGCTCTGAACAGCTGTTTGGTATGTATGCGCAAACAGTTAGTTTTGCTCTCTGTTTCAATACAGGTGCAAATCATAAGCAAGATCTTGGCATGGAGCTTGTGAGTATCTCTACATCCAGGCCTTTCAGTAGAAGGAACTCCAAAGTAAGAGAGCTACGACTCCCAATTAAGAAGTTTGGTTCCAAAGCCCACACTCTGAGACCAACTACACTCAATGCCCATTTTAATAGGTGTACATCTGGCCATTTACAAATAAAGCTCAATGCCCCAAGTAAGTTTTGTCAACTTCCAATTTTTGTTGTGACATGCTGAAATCAAGGTCAGAAACTGGTAAAGTGACTAAATGCCTGGACCTACCTTTTGCAAGCAGTATAGCCTGGAGGTGATCGTGGGCACAGCGTCTTCTGAACACACATTAGGTTTTAGTACTAACTGAGTATTGTTTGAATGCACACATTATCAGAATGTTCTTACTCACCAGATTTTTCCTTTCACGGCCAGTCTAGCCTTTCACAAATTAATGTCTACTAGGATAATATGCCATGTCACAAAATGCGCACACAACAGGATGGTTTCACAGACGTTACGGTGCCTTTACTTCAAAGACCTGCAGAGTCACCACTTCACAAGCCAATTAAGCATCTTTGTGTTTCTGAGCAGAACGAATATGCCACCAGAGTTCTGCAGAAACCATAAAGCTCTTAAGCCACCAAGGACCAAGTGCTTAATAGAGTTATAAAGTGGCTTGCCAGCAAATGTTGCTCCCGATCTTTTTGCCACCAGTCAGTCCAGGTCCTAATTTGGGTTTGGTACCCTTATTTTATGCATACTTGTGCATGTCTTTATGGACCATTCTTGTCTGCTTCTCCCCTTGGATCTAGTTGCAGTGAGAGACCCTACCAGGAGCACAAGGCTCCAGATGACAACATAGCTCTGAGTTTCATAGAGGACTATAAGCCCTACCACCTGGCCAAGGTGATGGTCACTTGGTGGACAAATATTAAAATTATGCCCACAAATAAATAACTGGCCTTGAAAAAAAACTTAGGTGAATTACAGTACTGTGCAAAAGTCTTAGACATGCCACTTCAATGTCTGTTGAGAAGTATGGGTAGATTCTTATCTATTATCAGGGAGGTTTCTGATTGGTCCCAAATTCATTCTGCAGCCTGAGAATGATCTCAAGCACCCGATCTCAGTCATACAGAACTATCTTCAGCAAAAAGAAGGAATCCTGCAACAGATGGTATGGTCCCCACAGAGCCCTGATCTCAACATGATCAAGTCAGTCTGGGAGTACATGCAGAGACAGTCAAAGAAGACCTGCAGAAGAACTGTGGCCAGTTCCTCAAAATGTTTGGAAGAACCTACCAACCTCTACCTTAAACTGCATGCAAATTTGCATAAGAGAATTGATGCTGTTTTAAAGGCAAAGGGTGATTTGATTGAGGTTTTTTTGTCTGCTGCACTTTTTAGAAGGTTTATTGATTAATAAGTATTCATGGCGTTATTTTGGAACCATCCTCACTTTATAGCATTTTTCCCACGACTTTTGCACAGTACTGTATAACTGGGAAATCACTGTACAGTGGAAATACATGTATGCTTATTAGTCATGTTTCTCCACTCTAAGAGTTTTCAGGTGAAAAATTTTGAGTTGTGATTTTCCACATACAACAATTTTTTTTTTTTCCTTTTTTGGGGGGGGGTTACATATAGGTGATTTCAGAAGACTTGCACTCAACAGGTATTTGTGCACTGTAATTAACAGTTTGTAGCGTAAATGGTTCTCTCAGTTTTCTCCTCCTCATTTGACGGTCGTCTGTCATCTTTCCTTTCTAGAAGGGTGTTAAAAAGTAGCTGTGAGTTACAGCCTTATGTTATCTTTTTAAACTGGTACCTCTTGGAAGAAACATCTGTGATTGGAGGGAGTCACTCAACCAGTGAAGCATGTTGTAAGCACACTCGTTCATTACGGCCACTATTACAGACCATATCTGAAGAAGTCAGGTGTGTGATTTACCACATGCCTTAGAGCAGTGTCTCCACTGTCTGTGGATGTGTACTTCTGAAACTGTCTACTGTAGATGGGGAAACTTCAGCACAGTCTGACCTATGCACTGCATCTTCCCTGTACAGGTCAGAAAATGTATGATAATCTTATAGGAGTATACTCTATAGTCAAATTTAGCTTTAGTGATAGAGCAGGTTTTCACATTGTTTTATATCATGTATACCTTCTGCTTATAGTTTTCCTTGAATTTGCAATGGAAAAACTTAGGTATTTTAAATTAAATTCTTTGCCAGACATTGTTCTAAAGGTTTTAAGATCTGCCTCGAACCATCCTGAACCCAGAATCAGCTATGTGAACCAGTGGAACTAGGTTTATCCCAGAATGGGAATTGCTGTTTGCTGTTGCCTTTCTGTTCTGCAATGAAAGTGATATTGACGGGTTTCCTAAAAGTTTCTACGTAAGTGGTATGTATTTCTGATTGATTAGATAAATAAAGGAGGAGATTAAAAAGCTACAAATATGACTAATAGGTCCTCATTCATGTGGTATTTGGAGAGGTTTCCAGAGATGTATTCACTCAGCCATCATATAATAATTCTGTACAATGAAACACTTCTGATTGACCTGCTGACAGTCGCAAACAATCACAGCTATCAATTATGGTTAATATAAATAACAACTGAAATGGCTTATTCAACAATATTACTTATTTATTTGATGCTTTTCACAAAAGTGACTTACAATTATTGACACATTTGTACAGCAGGCTTGTCTTTATCAAGGGTATGACAAAGGGATCAGGTAGGAAAACCTGGGTCCTTTTAAGCCAAACCTCTGACCACTGCACAGCCTGCTCTCTCTATATACTGACTTAAAAATGTAAACATGTAATTATTACTGTAACTTTATATAAATAACTTTAACATGAATTTCTTTGCGCTATAGTAAGTCAAGCCTTAATCTTGCAAGCAAATGATCATGTAATGTCCACCATTTGTTAGTAATGCTGCAGAGTGCCTGTAACAACATAGTTGACACTCCCATGGGAAGAACATATAGAGGAGGCCAACATGCAGTAGAAGATGAGGTGTGAAGAATTGGTGGAGCAGTAGCACTCAAGCAGGTCAAGCTGTAAGCTGAAATGGCTCCAGGGTGTTCACAGGAAGGTTTTTATGCAGGACCTATAGAATTTTGGGTATCACTAGCAGACAGGAGGAAAGCTGTAACGGTTGTTACTGAGGTTTTGAGTCAGGAAAAGTGAGCTGTGGGTTCAAGGTAGCACTACCTGAATGCGTGCGGGGTGGTGGGGTGGGGCTTTCTGATGTTGAAGCAATCTCAGGTTGTTACTTATGATTTGTGAAGATGTATGATATAAAGATGGTAAATTGTTCATTTAGGAGTGATATTGGGTAAGCGGCACAGATTCCAGACAAATCTTCACACTGTCAACCCCAGTATGAGCTGGAGTTTCGGCAGTCATATTCCCTTTTCATGTCATATCTTTATAAAGTAACAGTTTCAAAAATATATTATGGCTCCTTTGGGAGCCTCCAAAAGAAAAAATATTGGACGATCTTTCGGGTGCCTGGGTTCTTCAAAAGCATTGTGCAGAGGTAGGGGAAATGCTGAATAAGTGTGTAAAATTGCCAGAGTTTCAGCATCCTGAGTACACCCTCACCCTGTGTCTGTTTTGAGGTTCTACTCTCTGGTAGGCTTCATTCTGAAGTGATATTTTTGAAGAAGTTGTATTTTAAAATATCACAGGTGCAGTTGACTTGAATTTATTTGATCAGATTTAAGGAAGAATTAAAGTCTATCAAGGTTTCACTCTTTAGTTAGAAATAAGATCTGCAGGTTTTCTCTGCTAATTGTGTGCTTAAAATGTGCTTTTAGTGACATAGTTTTGTATTTGAAAACTGCTTGTATTGACAGTTGCCTGCTATGTTTACTTGTTGTTGATGTCCAGGTTATGCAATGGTCTCAACAAGACGTACCGAGCCTCAGCTGGTGCTCTCTCGCTCAGACGCAGGCTGCTGAGGAGCCTGTGATTCCATCCACTGCTACAGCCACATAAGCAGACAAAATTGCAAAGATCTGCCCAGTGTCGAGCATGACAGCCACGACCCGTGGCTCACCTGTGGGGGGAAATGACAGCCAGGGCCAGGCGCCCGATGGCCAGTCGCAGCCGCCACTCCCGCAGAACCAGGTGAGTTCCTCTTCTCTGGTCCTCATTTAACATCTGTTTGAGGTGGTTTGCTTGAAAGTATTTTTAATATTATTGCCTTAGTTTGTAGTAGCATTGTTGTCTTGTAATACAGTCACTCCTGACGTAACAGGGTTAATTTAGTCTATGAAATCACCCAGTTAAATTCCCATTCTGATGGGATCCAGTGAACATTATTTCCATTACAACAAAAACTTTTCCTGGGCAGAAATGTTTACAATAAAAAGTTTAATAAAAAAAAAAAAAAAAAACAGCCGAGCTAAAAGGTATTTTTGTCCTCAAGAATGAGGACACCAACATTGCTGTACTTTGTAATATTTTTAACACATTATTTGTAGTTTATCTTGTATGGTTATAGTTTTCTTTTCAGTTTACTTCTGACTTTTCAGCCTTTGCCAATGCTTTTTGCAGGTTATTTTAACCTTCTTAATATGCATTTAGATATTTTGACTCATGAATGTTTATGATATAAAGAATTAAAGTTCACAAGGTCACTGCCTATGTGCAAAACAGATAAATAACATATCAAATGATCTTCCTTTAATTGCTAAAATTAAAGCTTTATTTACATTAGTGATCATTTTCCTGCATAGATTAGAGATTAATACATTGGCCATTTTCTGGGTAAATCTAATCAGAAACCACCAAGGGACAACAACCTTTTGAGTTTGAGACACCAACTGTGAATTTCTGTTTCAAAACGTCCAACGCAAGCTGATATATGTACAAAATAAAATGCCTGTTGTGGAAGTAAAAGGACTGTGTATTGGGTAAAAATTCCACTGTACTGAATTAAAAAGCTGAATTTTTAAAAAGGGGTATATACCTTCAAAAGCAGATTTAGAGGGTTTTCATTGTAAGGAATCCTTTTATGCAAGGAATGAGTTCATGGTAAGGAGTGCTCTGTTTCTGTAGTTGGCCACCATAAACTGACTGGGCAGGTTGAAGTGGTAAGTCTCCTGCCCAGGCCTAGGATCCTTTTCAGCAGAAGTCATTGTAAGGTGGGCCTGGATGGCTTGAACAGTTTCTTTTTCTTTCTCTGTACACATGTGACTTCAGTTCTGCTTTTCTGAGCTGTCAGTTTTAACTCTGTTAATTTTGTTGTTGCATTAGTCTCAAACCTGTATTTTTTTTCATGCAAAATTCTCTGTGGCCCAGTGTGTTATATTAAGCAGCAGGTGCATAACAGGCAATAGTAGTTTTTAAGATTGCCAATGTTAAATTTTCCTTTAAATAATATTTACCCGCAAAGGTTTTATGGTGTAAGAATAGATTGCCCCACCTGAAAAACAGTGTTTAAAATTAAAAGCTACCTGCTTTGCTCCAAATGACAAAGAAGCACTTTTAACAGTGTAATGTACATTTTTATATTATTATATATTGTATCTGGGGACGCATTGGCACAGCTCGATGGGTGTGGGGTTAGAGACCAGATGCCTGCACCTCTCAAGCATGCATGGAAGAAGGCTTGGCACATCTCTTCTGTCCCCCCCCTTATCATGAAAACCATGCGCATTGATCAACTAAGTACTGTAATATGTTTGATTAATATTTTTTGGTGACACCGTTAACATTTTTTTTCAACTTAGGTGTGGTGGAGTGTAGACTTTCTGTGTGAACAGTGTGGTAGTGCAGCCGTGCCATCCATTCATTTACCTGTTTAGCTAAGTTTTGCTAACTTTGCAAAAAACCTATGTTGCAAAGTTATAAAAATTACCTGCCAATATTTAATCGTGGCTTGCTATTATGGGTTTATACTGGATTCAGTAGCTACTTTCATATTATATGCAGCACTTCTGAAATGTTTGTAGTCTTTGTCCTTGCTTTTTTGAAGCTTTTGTATTTGAACCTAACAGTTTCTATCATTTATAGTGTCAACCCCCCCTCCAATTGTGCCTCCAGGGTCTCTGGTCCAGTTGAGCACTCTGCTGTATTTCGTTTTCTTTTCTTGGTCTGCAAATTTACTGTACATTTGGACTCTGAAAAAAAGGTGTTAATATATACAATTCAATCTGTTGAATTTCCATTTAACAAATACGACTTATTGGTGTGTGTGTGTGTGTGTGTGTGTGTGTGTGTGTGAGAGAGAGAGTGAGAGAGATGCTGGAAAATTGAAAAATTTTTAAAGGTTTTATGCTGGAAAATCACTGTGTGGGTCTTGCATGTCAAGTCATTCATTGTGGCCAACAGACCATATAAAATCTATAGTCTTTCTGTCAGTACCACACATCACTTTGTGGCTTAGCTTAGAGCTGAAGAAAAAGCAGTAATGAATTTTTGACATTATTTGCAAGAATTTAAAGAATTGTTTGCAAGGCTGTGTAGCACAGTCTGTTTGCATATCTCTCAAGGTGCAGGCATACTGTGTGAGGCTGCCATGTCTCTTAACACCCCAGCAGGGGAATTTATGGGACCTGTTCTGTAGTTAAGTTAGTGGAAGACAGTTTGTCTTGATAGTGAAGGGTGCAGCAAGTCGAGATGCCCCACCAGAAGCCGACTCCCTCACACTGTAGCAGAAGGCATATGTTGGTCAGCCATGCAGGAGGAGCTTTCAGCAAACACCCCCACAGTTCCCAGGCCCCTTGCCTCTTCTGTGAAGGGGTGTTAAACACCACACACTGCTCACCCCTTCCTGGACAGATGAATAGCAGCCAAGAGCAAACCAGAGTTCTTCAGTGATGATTTTTTTTCTTTTCACTGTTGTGACAGGTCATCATTCTGCTTTATTTAAATGTTTAGGTTACACTCCAGACTTGTCTAAAAATGTATCAAGACGCATTTTAATTTAGCCTTCAAGTGAGGACCACTGTGTGTTGTGTTGAGTATTATTTATTTATTTGGTCTTCATGTATCTTTCATTTACTATGCATCATGTTAAATGTTGGAAACTGTTGTTCTGACAAACACATATATACCCATCATTCATGAAGAACTCTGTGTTTGTAATACAACTGGGACCTCTGAGTGGATGTCGATTGTTATCACGGCACAATTTCCTGTCTGAGCCCCTGTAACCGCAAGTGTCTTCTAGTTTTAAAGTTTGCTTGTTTTGTTCTGCTCTTGAAACATGATTTACCATGATTGTTTTTAATCATGCAAAAATATTGCAATCATGTTACCGTAGTGAATTATGCAGTTTAACAAGAACATAGTTTCCTTTTGTGTCTTTCAATTAATTAGTGTTTATAAGTAGGAAGTTTGGTCACGCAGGTATGTTATATTAATGTAAATTTTAAAATGCATCTACCGTGACTTGGCAGTGATACTTTTTAAAAACCTTTGGCATAAGCTTATAATAAAATTGGCAAAAGGTAGCTCCAGCACATGGAGGGGACAGAACACATAATCCAAACAGAACCACACTTTCTCTTTATACTATATATGGAACATCATACAAACCCACATGCCAGCCCTAACACATATGCCTAGTTACAGCAAACACCTAGTTGCCATAACTTCCCTATTTAAATTTCTGGTTTGCGGTCTCTTGCCCTGGAGTGAGAGATATTGAACCACAGGCTGTCTTGAGTCATGTTTCCCTGACAATTTCTACAGCCTACAAGTTACAGAACAAAGGGAAACAAAACCATACATCTTGCGGCCATGGTCCCCCTGTCCAACTGACCAGTTATCACTGCACCTTTCCCCTTATATTTCCCTATTGCAGGGCTAATGTAAAAGGAGATGCATGTATTGGATTTATGACATCACGATTTAGTAGTTTTGCAGTTGTTTCAAGAAAAAGTCATAAAGATGCCAGCATACACGTCACTGATAATGTAATTGTCTATTATAACTGTCAGTCTGCTTCGGTTTATCTGTGGGTTTTATTAGAGAAATAGAGTTCCAACTTCTGCCTTCAGATATGGGGAGAAGTGGAGTCTGCTTGTAGGTGTGTTGCACTACTGTACATGGTTGCATATTTGACCTGCATGCAGTGTGACAGTGTTTTCCTACAGTGTCAGGTGTGCAGTGTGTGGGAAATGAAACCTAATGATTGTTTATAGTCATACTCACAGTCCACTGAATGCAAAAATGTTCCAAATAGCTGCTTTACACAAACTGCTCAATAGTCTTCATTTAACCTTGCCTGTGTCTGCATGTGTGTAGACTTCCTCCCCCAACTCATCAAACGAGAACTCCCCAGTAAGCCCCCCGGAAGAGCACGGCCAGGGTGATGGTCCATCCCAAATGGAGGATGAGGAGCCCACCTTTCCCCACACCGACCTTGCCAAGCTGGATGACATGATCAACCGGTGCGTATCTCCACCTCGAGCACTGCATACCCTGAACCGTGCTAAATACTGTTTGTGTCTATGCATTCCCCCTGTGGTTTTCTGCTTGCAGGCCTCGGTGGGTGGTGCCAGTCCTGCCAAAGGGTGAATTAGAAGTTCTTCTAGAAGCTGCTATAGATCTTTGTAAAAAAGGTAACTAAGCCTTATGTTTATAATTTCTCCCTATTTCTGCTTTCTCTCTACTTCCTTCTGAAGAATCCAGCAGTAGCGGGTAGATATCTCTGTTCCTTTTAAGGATATAGCTGGGTGGTGCACATCTGCTGAGGCTAAATCCTCAATGAGTGCATTAATGCAGCTGGTGCTGAGCATTAATGTGATATCTCTGTGTTGTCACCCTGCTACCCTGCAGGAGTAAGAGGTCCTTTTCACACCCACTACTGCTTGCTGCTTTGTGTAGGTGCCAGGGAGAACCTGATGTTTGTCTGAAACGCTGTCTATAAAAGTGTCTTGTCACGTGACTGACCAAAAAAAAGCCTAAAATGCAGTACTCTGGGTGCCGTATAGAGCAGGTGCTGTGTTATTTGCACACTGCTTGTTGGTACTTTGGTCAAATCTGTGTTTGTGAAACCTCAGCTGTTGAGATGCTGACACTGTAGTAAAGCAAAGTTGTATTTTTTGAAGTTAACAAAATCAGTGATTAATATAAATTGTAAATCTGTGTTCAAAATGCACTTGGCAGTACACATTCCTTCAGAATAAATCTTTGTAATTACGATGTGTATACTTTATATAGACTGTTATAGTAGAATGGTATGTAGTCATAAAAAATTAGACTGGATATGGACTTAAAGAGATTTTTACATACATCTACTCCATTATGAATGTAATTCTGCATTCTCCCACTCCGTTAATATTCCATTATTCTCGCTAATAGATGTAATGAGTGCATATACTGAGAAGAACCATTAAAATAGCGTGATGGCGTTTGATGTATTGTAATGACTAAAATGTTAAAGGATGCTTGAACAACACAGGTATCTAAAAAGGTGGGTAGTAGAAGAGGAACTCAAGTTTTTATGTTTTATGTGATAAAAAAGGTTTTTAAAGTTTTGGTCAAGGTGTGGAACTTCAACACATCGCAGAAAGTATCTGGCCATTGTGATGCTCCACACCTTGTTCTACATGTAAATTTTGCCAAGAGCCCTTAAAATACATTTAGATAAAAATAATGTTGAGCCATTTATCCAGTATTCAGGCTGAACACATTCACCAACCCAAGGAGTGTATTGTTTTGCTTTTTTAAGCATTTCTTTCATATTTTCGTATTTTGCAGTTCTTGAAATGTGCACATAGTTTATACAAATCCTTGATTTTCCCTGCTTCTTTAAGGACTTGACGTTAAGTGTGAAGCATGTCAGAGGTTTTTTCGAGATGGATTGACTATTTCCTTTACAAAAATCCTGACGGATGAGGCAGTGAGTGGCTGGAAGTTTGAGATTCATGTGAGTATGTACTGGAAACATAGTAATCCTTTACACTGTATAGGTGTTTGTAGAAGTAGCATTTGGTTTATTGCCTGTTCATAAAAAGTTTTTGAATTCTTTTTGTTTAGTGCATGAAGCGTAGAACAAAAAAAAGAACAAAAAAGAACAAAAAAATGTTTTAAACTGCTACCTTACTGCAGATCTCATATCCAATTACAAAAGTGCACAAGAGACAGTGGTGAACAAAAGGCAGAAACAGTTCTCATTTTAGAGACTTGGTTCACTTGCATCTTGTGTTTGGGGTATAATTGCTTGCATCTCCTGCTGTCTTCCTTCTGACAATCTAGAGGTGTATCATCAACAACACTCATCGGCTGGTGGAGCTCTGTGTGACTAAGCTCTCTCAGGACTGGTTCCCCCTTCTTGAGCTGCTGGCCATGGCCTTCAATCCCCACTGCAAGTTCCACATCTACAATGGCACACGACCCTCAGAGACTGTACCCGCAGGGGTGCAGCTAGCTGAGGATGAGCTCTTTGCTCGGCCTCCTGATCCCCGCTCGCCCAAGGTATTCAGCCTCAGGGCTCAGCCTTCTTCAAGTGGGGAACAGTCCAGGCACTATGCATGCAAATTAATGCTTTTCTCAGCAACTGTTAGGATAGTGATAAAAGATACCAGGAAGGAAGTGTTGGAACTGAGGTGGTGCTTTGGGCTGATGAAGACATTTTTATAAAGACAAGAGTTTGTAGAAAATAATCTTACCCGGTTATCTTGCACCCCATTATCTTACTACATGTTGTTTCCCCTGAAAAGCTGCCAACCTTGCCTTTCCCGTTCACCATGCATGGATTATATCACTGCACGTTGTCACCTATACAGTTCTTGCCCATTATGCCATCACTTTCATCTAACGGTTATCTACTGGTCAGAGAGCACATTGCTGACTGCTTAAGCCTTCTCTGTGCACATGACATGATGTGGGCTGCTGACAAGTCAGCTGGCCTTCCTCCTCCCTCAGCACCACACCTCTGGATCTATTCTACTGGTGTGATGTAGGCTAATGTCTTCCAGTAAACCCACCTCCTCCTGCTGCAGCTGTGTTAAGTGCAGTCTATCTCATTTCTTATTTTGCAATAAAATGTCAGGCAAATGAAATCTGTATTGTCAGAGTGCTGAACAGAAGAGAGAGATCTGGATGTATCTGTAAACCAGTAAAAAAGAAATCACACTTAAGCTAGACTGTTAGCTGGCGTTCAAAATTCTTGCTGACAAACAAAAGTAGATGGACTCTGGTGTAGCGTAACATATAGTGGTATATTTTTGCCAGTTGTGGGATGAAGGTAGTTATCAAGGCAGGACAAATGCACAAGACAGGAGGATTGACCCACAAATGACTTTAATGACAAAACAGACCAAAACATGTGCACAATCCAGCCATGTTTTATCCAGTCAAAAGCTCATAGTCCACTAAATAATGAGGTCCATTTACATCAAAATCGCCTCAGCTGGTTCTGTCCTTTTGGGGCTGCTGTTCTTCATATGAACTATGCATGCACACAAGCACATACACACACAGGAGATATATACTGGTATATATATTTTGACTGCACCATATTGACATTCCTCTGTTAAGTTGCCAGCCCTGCTTCTTGCCACAAATTTATGTTAAATGGATGTGGGTGACAAAACAATTTAAGGCTGTATTTTAAATATTATTTGTGAAATTGTTGTAGTGGTTTAATTCAAGCAACTTTAGTAATGTCTGATTTTATTTTCTTCTGAATTAGTAAAAGGCTGATAAAAAAGGTTATTATTTATACTGACAAATTTTCTGGACCTTCTTATCTATTCAGTAAGTGTCCAGTAAGTATTTCCAAAGGCCCTGAACAGAATATGAAACTGGGGATGTTCTGCAAAACATGAATTGATGCAGCCCAGTCCTGTGAGGTGGTGTAAATTTAGATTGAAGGGAGTGCTCGCCTGCCAAATGGTTCTGAGATGATGGGTTGAGAAGGCTGATGAATACAGTGTGGGTGGCAAGGTCAACACAGACATACTGCTTTGCAAAATGAGGATAATCCACAGAGACAGAATTAATTATTTTAGTGATGACTTAATCCACATCTTCTCCAGCATGCTTTTTCTTTAAAGTCTTTTTTTTTAATTACACCTAAGTGTTTTCTCTAAAGAAAAGAACTAAGAACTATGTTGTTGACCAGTGATGACCTATGCTGTGTTGTTGACTTTGTGATTGTCTTCTGTCCCCGCAGGGCTGGCTTGTAGACTTAATCAACAAGTTTGGCACATTAAACGGGTTTCAGATGCTGCATGATCGCTTTATGAGTGGCCAAGCACTAAATGTTCAGATTGTTGCTGCACTCATCAAGTAAGTCTATATCTGTGGAGGCCTCTGTCTGACAGAATTTAAGTTAAATAACACGAGGCTATAATAGTGAAAGCTGCTCTGACAGGATGAACTAATTGTTGTATTTCTGATTGTTTCTCAGGCCCTTTGGACAGTGCTATGAATTCCTTACACTGCACACAGTGAAGAAGTACTTCCTTCCCATTATAGAAATGATTCCTCAGTTCCTAGAAAATCTCACAGATGAGGAATTGAAAAAAGAAGCCAAGAATGAAGCCAAAAATGATGCTTTGTCAATGATAATCAAGTCATTGAAGAACCTTGCATCACGGGTAGCAGGGCAAGAAGAAATGGTGAAAAACTTAGAAATATTTAGGTTAAAAATGATTCTTAGGTAAGATTTCTTTAAAAGGTGGTAATGTATAGTCTCTGTGTAAAGTGTCTATGTGTTCATTAATAACCAATTCCTCAACAGGTTATTACAAATTTCTTCTTTTAATGGGAAAATGAATGCACTAAATGAAGTTAACAAAGTAATATCAAGCGTTTCCTATTACACACACCGGCATGGCAACCCTGAGGAGGAGGAGTGGTTGACTGCAGAGCGCATGGCGGTAAGCAATTATCATTGCTGATATATTTGAAGAAGTCTGTTTAGTTGTAATGTCCCCATTTTCAGTGTGCTTTATTATTTGCATCATTAATAAAAGCAGAAAAATAGGGACATCGCTTGATTTATTTACTGGGTAGGTTTTGTAAAAGTCACATACAACTATAATGAAAAAAGCATTTTCTGTCAGTAAACAGATTTATCCCATAAACATGCAATATTAGTTATCTTTATTGATACCCAACACACAGGAACACCAGACCTATATATGAACTACCAACTATAATAAACTATAAGCACTATAGAAGTGAGCTAAATTAGTCTAGATCTGCACTCTTATTTTATGAAGGATAAGGAAAGCAAACAAGTAATCCATTCATCATTAAAGCCATTTGAAAAAGAAAAACTAAGTTGGAAAAATAATTCAAATAATAATGGGAATGGACAAATAATTAAATAATACAGAAGATAATCAATATATTGATAAACTATAAATCCATGTACAAGATAAATGTGTATACAAATTAAAACTTAAAAATTGACGGGAAAACTGGAAAATTGTTTCCTTTCATGGTTTTTTTTTCCCCTTTATACTTTTGAAAATTACAGCTTAGATTTTGTATTACTAATTTGCTTTTCAAATCGGCACATTCCTTTTCACATTACCGATTTGCTTTTACACATATTGTTATGCCTGATCCTTTTACCACTTTTACCACCGCTTTTTATTTGTGAGTGGAAGTCATACTTTTAATGGTCATTAATTGAACCTTTTTTGAACCTCGTTGTTCTGTAACTAACATTTGAATCCAGCTCTAAGGCATTTTCTTTGGTCATTTCATTGATCATTAATTGTGCTTTTACACCCGCCTCGTTGCAATCTGTGTCCCTAACAAGACTTAAGAACTTCAGCTTGTTAGTTATAACTCAAGTGTTGGGGGGGGGGGGGGTAAAAATAGATTATGTGATTGCTTTTTAGAACTGGGAGCTCTTTACGCAGCCTTTTTGATATGTGGCACAGACCTTAGCCTGGCTTTTAGTTCCGAAATGTTGAATTCATCTTTCTCTCAGGAGTGGATTCAACAGAACAACATCTTGTCTATTGTGTTGAGGGACAGTCTCCATCAGCCTCAGTATGTTGAGAAACTGGAGAAGATCCTGCGCTTTGTTATCAAGGAGAAAGCCCTGACACTCCAAGACCTGGATAACATCTGGGCAGCCCAGGTATAAGTGTTTTTGTGAGCTTTGCTTTTAACTATAGTTAGCAGCAGAAAAATGTTAGCGTCTTGTTGAAATTGTGACACTTCTTAGAAGTTACTGATGTTGTTTTCATGCAATTTTCTTGATTCCACAGGCTGGCAAGCATGAAGCTATTGTCAAGAACATGCACGATCTTTTAGCAAAACTTGCTTGGGACTTTTCACCTGAGCAACTTGATCATCTCTTTGATTGTTTCAAAGTGAGCCTGCAATAAAACAGAAATGACAAGGAACCTCTGCGTCTTTATTTTTTGTTTATGTCTGCAACTTCCTACAACTTTTCACAAGTTTATTTGGTCTGTTTATTCTTTCTGCAGGCGAGTTGGACAAATGCAAGCAAGAAGCAGCGGGAGAAGCTGCTGGAGTTAATTCGGCGCCTAGCTGAGGATGACAAGGATGGTGTAATGGCCCACAAGGTGCTCAACCTGCTGTGGAACCTGGCTCACAGTGATGATGTCCCTGTAGACATCATGGACCAGGCCCTAAGTGCTCACATCAAGATCCTTGACTATAGCTGCTCCCAGGTATGCAACATGAGACAGCACATCCTATGTTATGTGGGTTAGCTGTGTCATCCTCAGTTTTTATTTACAAAGTACACTGTGTGGATGAAGGAGAGACTTTGGAAATGCTTTCTGGCTTCTTGGCTGACCCAAACAGTATTTTGAAATGCATGATCTGAATAACTTCTTACTTAATGTGCTGGCAGGACAGAGATACACAGAAGATCCAGTGGATAGATCGCTTCATTGAAGAGTTGAGAACCAATGACAAATGGGTGATACCTGCACTGAAGCAGATCAGAGAGATCTGCAGCTTATTTGGGGAAGCTCCTCAGAACCTCAGGTATCAGGATTACTTGTAAACAGAGCACTTGTTTTATAACCTTATACCCTCTGGACATAGTCCTTTATAAATATCTTTGAAGATGCTGTCCAGGCACATGTGGAGAATTTTATTATACCACTGCAGTGTATGATATTGTAGTTAAACGTCTACACTAAAGGGTATTTTTTTTAATTGAGGGCAAAGCTGGCTTCAGGTAGTTGTTTTTATTGAATTTGGCTTGTGCTAACATTGGCTATGCCAAAGGTGCAATTTCATGCCAAGCAGGTTTTGACCTTCACATATTGGACACTTTCATCTAAGGTGTTCATCTTCCTTTGGTTGATTTCTTGTTTCTTTCTGGTGAATTTTTCATTGTGGGATATAAGTTTTGAATTTCTTAAAAGTTACTTCACAAACAATACTTGAATGCATATACACATCTGATGATTATATAAGGGCCTACAGTATATAACCTAAAATAGTTTCTCTGTTCTTTTTTTCTTATTTGGTACTCTGTAGGTGTATTGCATTCCATTTTAAAAGTATTTGGTCTTCAACAGACAGTCAGCACCACATTTTAAACAGATTGTGCTTAAAGTCTGTTAAACAGACCTAAAATGATGTTCAACCAAACCAGTACAGCACATGATATGGGTCACCCCCAACCCCACAGATTGATCTTAAGTAAAATATTACTTTTAACTATAGTTTCAAATAAAACTTATGCTTATGGTCGCTTTTAAATTGGTCTGCACTGTAGAGAATAAAACAAATGTAGCAGAAATGTAGCCCATATGCCTGTTTTTCAGTATGAAAAATTCTATAAACATAGAACAGAACTCAGTGGGCTAAGTTCAGTTAAATTGGGGTTTACTGTCATAATGAAAATTATTTGAATCCAAGTCATGCTTTAAAACTGAATGAAGGTTTCCTTAGTTTTAACATTATTATATGCGTGGACCTACTTTCCCTAAGTGTTTTCTTCAGATATTTGCTTCTCTTCTTTCAAGTGTTCTTACAGCCACTTCAGTTATGCATTGCAGTGGGGGGCTTGTTGGTTTCTCTTATACCTGTAGGTTTGTAGTTTTCAGCTGACTCAGTGCATCTCCTGGATTTCTTCTGCTGTATTCTCTTCTGCAGGAAGTGATGTGTACATGTAAAATAGCCTGCTTGTCCAAATACACGAGGGGCAAAATAGCCTGCTTGTCCAAATACACGAGGGGCAGTCAAGATAATATTACACAAGCTTGGTTCCACCTTGTGTGCTGTCATATATAAGCACAACCATGTCTTCATATTTCAGTTGCAGTTCTTTTACATCCAGGTTTTTAATGCATTTGGACTCATTTGAATTTTCAAAAACTGACAGATCTTCTTCAGAAGAGCAAGGTCAGGATTTTGGGTCAAGTGCACATACTAAAATGCTTCCAATTTCCCACAGTCAAACTCAGCGTAGCCCTCACGTGTTCTACCGCCATGACTTGATCAACCAGTTGCAGCACAACCATGCACTGGTCACCCTGGTAGCAGAGAACTTGTCAGCATACATGGAGAACATGAGGCAGTTTGTCAAAGGTTCGTCCTTATCCAAGAGCCCTCCTTCTTACATCATGAATTGTTTTCAAGATCCAACTTTATGGACCATCCACACCAGCAACTCCTCAGCTTTTGATAAAATCTGTATTTTGTGCTTCTGTCCCCAGTGGAGCATTTAGACTTTGATCCACAGACAGTGCGACCCGGCAGTCGCTACAGTCACATGCAGGAAGTTCAAGAGAGGCTTAACTTCTTGAGGTGAGGGATCTGTTGGTCATCTCACTTTCATATGTTGTGATGTTGATATGTTTAGTTATGTATTAGATCAAAACCACAGTCGTGTTGGGGGAAAAAATGCCACGTGCAATTATGCAATAGATTTAAATTGAAAGCCTAGATTTTGCCGCTTGATTAGTTGCCCCCGATGATGGCAACTGGCTGGTTTGATGCAGGTTCCTCCTGAAGGATGGCCAGCTGTGGCTATGTGCACCACAGGCCAAGCAAATTTGGAAGTGCCTGGCTGAGAATGCAGTCTTCCTGTGTGATCGTGAAGCCTGTTTCAAGTGGTACTCAAAACTGATGGGCGATGAACCAGATCTTGACCCAGACATCAACAAGGACTTCTTTGAGAACAATGTTCTGCAGCTGGACCCATCGTTGCTCACAGAAAATGGCATGAAGTGCTTTGAGCGTTTCTTTAAGGCAGTGAACTGCCGGGAGGGCAAGCTGGTGGCCAAAAGGAGGGCGTATATGATGGATGACCTGGAGCTGATAGGCCTGGACTACCTCTGGAGGGTAGGTGCCATGAACATACGTGCTTCATTCTGGGTCTGATCTATTGCATTAAAATCTTGACATTTCAGAAACATCGGGTTAGTCTGTCATAGGTATTCTCATTTTTTGCAGCCTCACCTCATTTATTCAAGTCAATTTGTGCCAAAATTTGAACACTACATTTAAAATGTTAATTGGATTTGAGGAAGTTTTTTTTTTTTTTTTTTTTTTTTTTTTTTTTTTTTTTCCTTTAATGAAGATATTTGTATTGCTTTTACNTTTTTTTTTTTTTTTTTTTTTTTTTTTTTTTTTTCCCATGAAAGATTGATACTGGGGTATAGGTGCACAGAGTATAACTGACAACGAACATTCAATATTCAAATTTCTGTCAAATGAAAAAATGAAAACAGTATAAAATATAAAAACAATAATACAATTTACCTACTGCAATGGACTGTTACTGTAATGAACTTTCTTGGGCACTCACTGATTCAACAGAACTGAACAAAATGACTTTCAGGGTTGTCTGTAATTATGTAATTTTCAGGTAGCTCTAGAGCAATTTTTCTGCTGTATTTTATCAATGTGTTGTATTGGGATTGGCTAAGTACAGTCATATCTCCATTTACATGCTCTTTATTTACACTTTTTCACTAGAGCGCAATCAGATTTTTTAAGACCTTTACTCGATTTATGTGCTAATATTCTCAATAAATCACACTCCAGCCAAAAAAAGGGAAAGTCCAACATTGCAATTTATTCCTAATGTGTAAAAAAAAAAAAAAAAAAAAAAAAAAAAA
>UFQX01000335.1:210483-225565 GCA_900497675.1 Arapaima gigas | reverse complement strand
AAAAAAAAAAAAAAAAAAAAAAAAAAAAAAAAAAAAAAAACCCTGTGTTTTCTTTCTGTCTGTCTCTCTCTGTCTGTCTCCATTTGGTGATCCCTGTGTGCTACGTATGCAACAAGGTGTTTTACAGTGTTTTGGTGATGTTTGGGGGCTTTCCGATGGGAAGCATCATTATTTTTCCCATAAGAAATAATGGAAATGGCTTGTCTCAATTTACGTGTTTTCAATTTACACGGCCTTTTCAGAATTCAGTTAGACACGTAAATCGAGGGATGACTGTGGAAACTGTTAGATTTTGGCATTGGCACAGAATTCTCATATAATGCATCCTTTACTTTTCGTTCCAGTAGTTCTGTTTAAAAACTTATATTTGCTTTACTTGTTTCAGCTGTGAAAGCTTTGATATGTATGCTGCTCATTGTTGTGAAGCTGCATATAGCCAATTTTACAGATCAGGGAAGGAAAATAAATTAATTACTGGTGGTATGTGCCATAAGACAGGAAAAGCATCAGAACTAATGGGTTTAGGTACAAGGAAAGGATGTTTTACCAACATAAAAGCACCATTCACTCCTGTGGTCTATATTTGACTTAATCTTTCAATGTGTATAATTTATGCATTATATAAGGGAAAGGTAAAGTAAAGCACATGGCTACATGATGCAATGTTAAGATAAGGGGTGGGTGTGAACAGTTAAATTTGGAAACTGTTAAATATCTCATATATCAATGTTATGTTTGTGTAGACTGTAATCCAGATTATCTTTAGTTGCTTCCAAGTGATAAATTTATTTTTTGCGTTATTGGCATGGTTTTTTATTTTCATTTAATTTTATGATTTTTTAAAAAATAACTTTACTACTTACTATAGCTGCGACTGGCAGTGTTTGACATTCATTGCAATTTGTGTGTATGTCTGTGTGGCTGCGAGTAGGTTGTGATTCAGGGGAGTGATGACATTGCCAATCGAGCAATCGACTTACTTAAAGAGATATATACAAACCTTGGGCCAAAACTGCAAGTCAATCAGGTAAGATACTTCCCACTTTGCAGTATTCACAGTCTTCAAATCCTTTGCCTTTTGTATTTATTAATCACAAACTTTAGGCATTCTGAAATGTGTTTCCTAGGCACCTACAATAGTTAGTATAGTGTTCTATTACTACTGATGGCAAAAGATCACTTTATTGTTTATAAAGAATCCTATTAATTTTTTTATTAGCATGACTGGAGTTGGTCTTCTTGCAGGTAGAGATTCATGAAGATTTCATCCAGTCATGTTTTGACCGGTTGAAAGCTTCTTATGACACCCTATGTGTGTTGGATGGAGACAAAGACAGCATCAACTGTGCTAGGCAAGAGGCTATCCGTATGGTCCGTGTGTTGACCGTCCTAAGAGAGTACATAAATGAGTGCGACAGTGACTACCATGAGGAAAGGGCTATTCTGCCCATGTCCAGGTATGCAAGGAGAAACATGTTGTCAGACATCTATCATCTACATTTAGACAGGATGGAATTGTCTCCCCTACTTGCACAGTTGTCAAATGTTTGTTTTATGTCATCTGTAGGGCTTTTCGGGGCAAACACATCACGCTCATAGTGCGTTTCCCAAACCAAGGCCGGCAGGTGGACGACTTGGACATTTGGTCCCACACTAATGATACGATTAGATCCGTGCGGCGCTGTATCCTGTCCCGAATAAAAGCAAACAGTGCACACACCAAGGTCGAGCTCTTTATTGGCGGAGAGATAGTCGATCCTGCAGATGACAGGAAATTGATTGGCCAGCTCAACCTCAAAGATAAAACTGTAAGCTTTTCCATTTCTGTCTATATATGATTTAAGTTAAACAATGTGGTCCTGTTCCAAAGTGATCATATTGTCAGTTTTGTTATCTTTGTAAACATTTAATCGTTTCTCTTCACTTTGTTTCTACAGTTAATCACAGCCAAGCTCACCCAAGTGAGCTCCAATATGCCTTCTAGCCCTGACAGTTCCTCTGACTCCTCCACTGGGTCTCCTGGGAACCATGGTAACCATTACAGTGATGGGCCCAACCCTGAAGTAGAAAGCTGTCTTCCTGGGGTGGTGAGAAAACTGTTAACCATACACAATTTAACTCTTTTGATTTCCTTGGTAAAAATCTAATTAAAAAAAGTATACATTTGTACAATGCTAAAGTGACTTTTGATCTTTTATTTTGAGTTCAACTATATCACTGTCAATGGCATTTCTAGCATACAGCGTCATTTCTGATAAGACTGCCACCATTGTTTGCTGTTAGTATTGCAGTTTGTTTTTCTTCTGCTCTTCTGTGTTTATATCTGTACAATACATTTTGAAACTTGATGAAAAGAAAAGGTACACAGAAGGTATAAATAATACAGTTGAACAGTGAATGAGAATTTCAACAATAACTTCTGGGTTCATTTTGAATTGTTTGTCTCAAAATTAGTGCCATTTTATACATTCCTTGTACATAAACACGGCAGTAATATATACTACTGTGCGACATGGTGAATACAATAATATTTAGTACTCTTCTACATAGATGAATACATTAAGGACGTCAGTTAGAAGTCCACAAGAATAGCATTCTGTGGGTTTTGTTTCACAAAGTTGTATGTACACCTGGTTGTCAATATAACTGTTTAACTTGTAATTATGTCAAAGTGGCTAAATGTTTTAAACACTACACAAAGTGTTTCCTACTTTTTTGGTGTTCTAGTGACATTTTGAAAAATTATTTGGGGGGGTTTTGGGTTGGGCTAGGATGCATTATAATTTTCCCTATGTGTTTTCACACAACAAGGTCTTTTCAGGAACTAATTAGGTTTATACATTGAGGGACATCTAGACATCTGTTGTATAAAGCAGTACAACAATAAATTATTCTTGATTCATAATTCTATAGTATTGTGCATTTGCTTTGCAGTGATATGCAATCTTCTTTCAGATTATGTCACAGCACCTCCGCTACATCTCTTTTCTGTGGCAAGTAGCAGACCTGGGGTGTAACCTCAACATGCCACTCCTGAGGGATGGAGCCCGTGTCCTTATGAAGCTCATGCCACCTGGTATGTGATTTAGGTCTACTTTTCTGTTATATCTGTCCTTCTAATTTTCTGCTCTACATTTAGCTGGTGAGAATAGTTGTATCCATCCCTCTTCTAACTGGGTTCATTCATTCCGCGAAATCGCCCCATTTTGGAATTCTTGTTGTGAGGGGTTTAAATGAGAATTAACTCTGATTGGATCCTGAACAAAAAAAAAAAATCACTTAATGTATTAAAACTAAAAAGAAAATTTTTGTCCATGATTGACTTGCTGAATAGCACTGTTTAGTTGCATAATAGCTGCATTGAGCAGTGGAGCTGCTGCATAGTTGTGCAGCAAAACACTGCTCAGTTGCACAAAAACCAGAATGTTCAGCACAAAGTATGTGAAGTAAACTATTTAAAATAAACAAAACAATTAACTTAAATGAACTGTTGTTGTACTCACAAGTGATAACAGTTGATTGTGAGTTTTTTGGGGACTCCCTCTTTTATTAATCACTGCAAATATTTAGCTCTAGCCTATGCTTTCAAGTCTTATTACCTTCTTTTCAATGTTTTTACAAACCTTTTCTACCTTTTTGGCCCCATTTTGCTGGATTACACTTGAAGATACTGCACAAACATGTAGAAACAAACTAAACAAGAGACAGGATATGGCTAACTATGTCAGCTTTGTGTGTTAAGCTGCTGTGCAGCATGGGAACACTTCTTGTGCAACATGAAAGCTTAAAATTTTTGGATTTCTTGCAAACTAATTTCTGGTGCTGCGTTATGGCTTAGCATTATAGCAGAATGTGTGTTGCATGAACTGGGAGCTGCTATTGGAACAGTTAGCTGCCTTATAGTGAAACCGCATATACCTGAGCTGTGTATACTGAGGTTTACCTGTATATGTTATGAAAAGCCGTTACAGTAGGTTTTATTAGGACCCCGTTATGTGAGGAATGGGTGTATATTTAATATGTGACCTCNGGAACAGTTAGCTGCCTTATAGTGAAACCGCATATACCTGAGCTGTGTATACTGAGGTTTACCTGTATATGTTATGAAAAGCCGTTACAGTAGGTTTTATTAGGACCCCGTTATGTGAGGAATGGGTGTATATTTAATATGTGAGTTTAGATCTAGCAGTTCCCACACTTCTCCATATAAATTACAACCAAGTTTGTTCCCCCAGATACCACTACAGTGGAGAACCTGCGGGTCACATGCTTGGACCATATCAAGTTGGGGGAGAACAGTCTTAGTCCCACTCTGGACTCTTATTTCTTTGGCCCCTCTCCATCCCAAGTGCTTTATCTCACTGAGGTTTGTGCCCCTTATGTAGTCTGACTGGGCTTGTCTTCCAGCATCAGTGAAACCGCTTTGGGTGCTCTTTCTCTGTGGCCATTATGTCTTGCTCTCTTTGGTGCTGCAGGTGGTGTATGCCTTGCTTATGCCAGCCAGTGGCACACTCGGAGAGGATGCCAGTGATTTCCAGTACAACTTCTTGAAAAGTGGGGGACTGCCCCTGGTCCTGAGCATGGTGACTCGGAACAACTTCTTGCCCAATGCGGATATGGAAACGAGGCGGAGTGCATACCTGAACGCTCTCAAGATTGCTAAGCTGTTACTAACAGCTGTAGGCTTTGGGCACGTGAAGGCTGTAGCTGAAGCCTGCCAGCCAGGGGGCGAGGGAATAAATCCTGTCTCACTGGTCAGTGTGCCACTCTAGGTGCTTTCAAAGTGACCCAGGTCTTTCTAGGTATAAGAAGAAACATTCACTTAAGTTTTATGTCGGCTGTTCATTAATGAGGAACACATGTAAATGGGCCCCAGAGCACTTTTCTTTAAGCCATTATAATTGATCTTGAGTCAGAAACTCTTTGTTATCCTCAGATAAACCAGACAACGCACGACCAGGCCATTGTGCTCCAGAGTGCCCTGCAGAACATTCCCAACCCGTCATCCGAATGTATGCTACGTAACGTGGCCATCCGGCTAGCCCAGCAGATCTCTGATGAGGTATGTAGCAAAAGGGCTAGTGCTGAGTTCTGTGTGCTTGTTTTAATCACATTTGTTTAGGTTAATTCCAGTCAGTTATATGATAATGTATATGACGAAAATTATATTAACATTGTACAATAATAATAAAAATTCCTTCCTAATTGCTGAATTGTTTTTTTGTGTTTCCTTGAAAAAGAATTTCTTCCAGGCTTCTAAGTATACCCCAGATATCTGTGTGATCCGGGCCATACAAAAGATTATTGGGGCATCAGGCTGTGGCATGATACACCTGGTCTTCAGGTCCAATGAGGAGATCAGCAAGATATATGAGAAGGTAATGTCCCCATCACTGCTTCATTTTTATTATTCCACACGCAGATGAAAAGCGTGCATGTCACTGATGTGCTACTCTCATCTCTGTACAGGCAAGTACAGGGAATGAACCAGATGCTGAGGATGAGCAGGTGTGTTGTGAAGCCCTGGAGGTGATGACTTTGTGCTTTGCGCTCCTCCCCACGGTGCTTGACACCCTCAGCAAGGAGAAAGCCTGGCAGACGTTCATCATCGACTTGTTGCTGCACTGCCAGAGCAAGTGAGTCGACGAGCCCAGTCCCTTTGTCACCACATCCACCAGGCCGTGTTGTTCATCAAATGACAGTGCAGTGACTCTCTGATGACTTACTGCTGTGTTGCTCTTCCAGGTCTGTCCGTCAGATGGCCCAGGAGCAGTTCTTTCTCATGGCCACGAGGTGTTGCATGGGACACAGGCCACTGCTGTTCTTCATCACTCTCCTTTTTACAGTTTTAGGTGTATGTATCTTAGTTTTATGGTGTGTCTATATAGGTTTTCTAATCTTATAATAAAAGTACTACTCTCAAATTAAAATATTTTCTAATAAACATGCCATGGAGCAGCATCGTTGTAGATCTCAGTAACAACATGGTGTCTGATTTGACTACTGTCATTTTGCAGAGTACTGCAAAGGAGCGGGCCAAGCATGCTGGGGACTACTTCATCTTGTTAAGGCACCTTCTCAATTATGCATACAATAGCAACATCAACATCCCCAATGCAGAGGTCCTCTTGAACAATGAAATTGACTGGTTGAAACGAATCAGGGTGGGTTGTTTCTTTTTTCTGGTTTTTCCTGTTATAACTAGGGATGGAAGTAATAGTCACAATGGTTAAGGGTGACTGTTAACTTCTTCCGAATGTGAGCAGGATGAAGTGAAACAGACAGGAGAGCCTGGGGTGGAGGAGGCCATTCTTGAGGGCCATATTGGTGTCACAAAGGAGCTTCTGGCCTTCCAGACACCTGAGAAGAAGTACTACATTGGCTGTGAAAAGGGAGGTGCCCACCTGATCAAGGTCACTGAGTGCTGCTTCTTCATTCCATCTACTTTAAAACTTTAAAATAATGCTGGTGGAATTTTGTGCAATAATAAAATAAACTAAAATCTAAATGTCAGCAATTCAGATTACTTTTCATTGTATGACCAGTCCAGTGCTTCACAGTATTTTTTTTTTTGTTTTCCAGAATTTTCAGAAAAATTGGCAAAGTAGAACAATAGTAAATGAGTAAATGAACTGGTTTCATTCACCAGTAACAATTTTTAAATATTATTTTATTCTGTTTACATATAATAAAAATACTGTCATAAAATTAATGTCTACAATATGTTTGACAGTGGCTTGACCACAGCCCCCTCTCCCTAATGAGATTTCATACCGTTTAATCTTATTTGTACTTGTTCATAGACATGTGCTACGTCAGGAGCATAGGCTTGTGTCATAACTCAAGATCTGACTTTTCTTCCAACCACAGGAGCTGATTGATGACTTCCTGTTCCCTGCCTCCAATGTGTACCTGCAGTATATGAAAAGCGGCTCCTTCCCAAGTGAGCAGGCCATCCCTGTGTGTAGCACCCCCGCCACCATCAATGCTGGCTTCGAGCTGCTAGTCGCACTCACTGTTGGATGTGTACGCAACCTCAAGCAGATTGTCGATACGCTCACTGACATGTACTACGTGGGTACGTACCTTATGAATTTCCATTTTCATTGAAATCTAGAGATTTTGCCATTGCTGTCTTAAGCCCCATCTGCTTTATTTACAATAATATTGGCATGTTAAAGTGGGGTAATACAAAATCTTGGACCTGATGCACTGTCGAGATTTAGACTCATGCTATAATGTCTATGTCACCTATGCATAGTGTGCCCGTTTTTGGGTTTAGGCTCCACTAAATTTGCCTCAGTAGCACTGTAATGAAATAGATAACTGCTAGTAGCTAAACTGGAAATTGTTACACAGTACATACAAGTTAGTTGTCTCTTTAAGTTTAAGTACTATCGATTTGTTAAACTTATTATGTTTAATATTTTAGTAGTTCATACAAAACCATGAAACTCCCATGAAAAATTAGATTAAAAAATTACACTGTAGGAAACAGGAGCAAAGTAGCTACCCCCTGAATTTGACATTGCAGAATCAAGCATTAAGTTATGGTGCAAAAATACAGAAAAAACTTATGAAAATGTTGCATGTAGAAATGGCTGGCTATTAGCAGCAGATTACACTTGTTAAATTAGAAAATATTCCAAATAAATTCAAATGTAGACACCCATGTTTATTAACAATTGTTCTCTCAAAGTTGTGTTGTTTTTGGCATGCTTCCATGTTATTGCAAAGCGATGACATAGTCAGGGACTTTGGTCTCACCCTGAAAAAACCTATACAAAATTATATCCTTTAAAACTTAGGCACACTTAGGCTTTGAAAAAGGTAAAAAGAAAAATGCATACTACATGTACTAAGATTTTCGGGTAAATAATTAAATCAGGCAATTGCTACTACTTCTGTTTAGGTGGTGAAGCACTTACAGAGTGGGAGTACTTGCCCCCTGTGGGCCCCAGGCTCACCAAAGGCTTTGTGGGTTTAAAGAATGCAGGGGCCACCTGTTATATGAACTCAGTCATCCAGCAACTTTACATGATCCCGCCCATCCGCCATGGTATCCTGGCCATTGAAGGCACAGGCACTGATGTGGATGAGGACATGTCTGGGGATGAGAAGCAGGATAATGAGGTATGGGTTGCCCTACACAATAGCTAAATCTCCCAGTTACCTGCTTTTTATATCCCTGAGGTGGAACGCCTTTGAAATCCCTAGGCTCCAAAATGTGCTCTGTAAAGATAGGCATACAAGTCTGTCAGTCATAGATAACTAGTTCAGGCATTTCCAAGTGTGCATGGCATGTAAGTGAGGCCTGGAAATGAGTACAGCCATGCTTGGTAGTGTATAGCAAACCTCTGTTATTTTAAAGAGAAAACATTCTCATATTTAATACTTGGATGACTTCATGATAGAAAGGTAAGCATGCTGGTTTCAATCCCACAGAGCAATGTGGACCCGCGGGATGAGGTTTTCGGTTATCACCACCAGTTTGAAGAGAAGCCTTCCCTCAACAAGTCTGAGGACAGAAAGGAGTACAACATTGGTGTACTCCGCCACCTCCAGGTCATCTTTGGGCACCTTGCTGCATCCAGGTTGCAGTACTACGTACCTAGAGGGTTCTGGAAACAGTTTCGGTAATTGTTGTGTTTTTTTTTTTTTTTTTTTTTCCTTACAATATTTTATAGAATTGCCAGGCATAGCTATGCAGTTGTTAAAAATGTGCTGTGTTCCTCTGCAGGTTGTGGGGTGAGCCAGTGAATCTTAGAGAACAGCATGATGCACTTGAGTTCTTCAATTCCCTAGTGGATAGCTTGGATGAAGCCCTGAAAGCTCTTGGTCACCCAGCCATGTTGAGCAAAATCCTCGGGGGGTCTTTTGCAGATCAGAAGATTTGCCAGGGTTGTCCTCACAGGTATGTGGGCTTGTAACAGTGGACTTGATGTTTTATGTCCTCACAGCTTTCCTAGAACTGTGTTGGTGACTGTGCACAATGTGATGCATTCAGGTATGAATGTGAGGAATCCTTCACAACACTGAACGTTGACATTAGAAACCACCAGAACCTCCTGGACTCAATGGAACAGTATGTCAAAGGGGACCTACTAGAGGGTGCCAATGCCTACCACTGTGAAAAGTGCAATAAGAAGGTATTCATCCCTCTACCTTTGCACACCTCTCAACCCCTCATTTCTTTATTTTGCACTTGTCTTATGCACTAATTCTTAGCAATAAAAGCCTCCCTATTAGGAAGCATCATTTAGGTCCGATTCTAGTGAATCTACAAACGCTCTCCTGTGTTCTTCAGGTTGATACAGTGAAGCGTTTGCTCATCAAGAAGCTGCCCCCAGTCCTAGCCATCCAGTTGAAGAGGTTTGATTATGACTGGGAACGGGAGTGTGCCATCAAGTTCAACGACTACTTTGAGTTCCCACGGGAGCTGGATATGGAGCCGTATACAGTGGCAGGTGTGGCCAAGCTGGAGGGTGATGACATCCATCGAGAGAACCAGGTGATCCAAAATGAGCCTCCAGAGACAGAAGCCCCAGGCAGCTCGAAGTACCGGCTGGTGGGCGTGCTGGTGCACAGTGGCCAGGCTAGCGGTGGCCACTATTACTCCTATATCATCCAAAGAAATGGCGGCGATGGTGAGCGGAACCGCTGGTACAAGTTTGATGATGGCGACGTCACAGAGTGCAAGATGGATGATGACGAGGAGATGAAGACTCAGTGCTTTGGTGGGGAATACATGGGCGAAGTCTTTGACCACATGATGAAAAGAATGTCCTACCGCCGACAGAAGAGGTGGTGGAATGCGTACATCCTGTTCTATGAGCGAATGGACTCTCTGGACAAGGACAGTGAGCTGGTGAAATATATTTCAGAGCTGGCCATTACCGCCAAGCCACACCAGATCAAGATGCCAGCTGCCATCGAGTGTAGCGTGCGCAAGCAGAATGTGCAGTTCATGCATAACCGTATGCAATACAGCCTGGAATATTTCCAGTTTATAAAAAAACTTCTGACCTGTAACAGTGTCTATTTAAACCCACCTCCAGGTAACATATCAACAATAATTTCTGCTTTGAAAGGCTTTGTTTCTACATTTTTGTGTCTTTTAACCATTTAATCATAACACCCTGCAGTTTACCTTAAGTTGGTTTGTTTACACACAAGTGACAAAGGTGAACGCTTGTTGATTTAATTTAAATTGAGTTATTTCAGAGGTCTGGGTCCAATAGGCATTTTTAGTCTGAATCTGGAAGTTCTCATAAATCAGAAATCTCCCAAGAAGGAACACTGGGAGGTTACAATAAGGGGTTCTATACCTGCAGAGGTTCAAAGCAGCCCTCCTATCTCAGACAGCAGCCTATGACATGTACCTAGTTTCCAGTAGACTATAGAAACCTCAAAATGAGCACCAGAGATCAGATCTTTACTTCTAATGCTCCCAGTATATTAATATGAATTGTTAGCCTGGTTTTAATGGAATCATGTTCCACACCCAGAGCTGCACTAGATAGAGGCTGTTACTAACTCCCATGTGCTGATGCATAGTAGATAAAGTCAAGTTTGAACTAGCTTTTTAATAATATAGCTTATGCTTATATTGTCCATGAGTTTTTCAGTTGAATTTGAATTGTCAACAAGGTTTTACATTGGAAATGTGCATTGAGTGTGCTGAAAATTACAGCTTAAGTCCCTGAAGATGGTTAACTCTCCTGTAAGTTGCAATATTATAAGGCCCATGATAAATTTCTGCCAGGATGTAACTGAGATGCAGCATCCATTTTGTTTTTCTGCATGACTACAATAATGACAACAAATGTACATTTTTTTATGCCCTTTTTTTGTTTCAATTAGGGCAAGATCATCTTTTGCCTGAAGCAGAAGAAATAGCTATGATTAGTATTCAGCTCGCTGCCAGGTTCCTATTTAGTACAGGATTTCACACAAAGAAAGTAGTCCGTGGTTCTGCCAGTGACTGGTAAGAAGTTATTTTTCTCTGAACCCTGTCAGCTCCATAAATCCAAAAATCCATAAAAGTGGACTGTATAGCAAATGTATATTGCATATCAAAAACATGTGGATGCAGTGATCAAAATGTATTTTCAATTCACTTCTGATTTGGAAAATGTTATCATTCAAGTTTGTCAAAACTTAGATTTTTAGAGTATGCTGTAAACAGGTTCCTGACCAGGTTGTTTATCTTCTGGCATTTGCCCTCCCCTCAGGTATGATGCCCTCTGTATCTTGCTACGCCACAGTAAAAATGTCCGGTCCTGGTTTGCACACAACGTGCTGTTTGCCTTCCCCAACCGCTTCTCTGAGTACCTGCTGGAGTGTCCCAGTGCTGAAGTGCGGGGTGCCTTTGCCAAGCTCATTGTGTTCATCGCACACTTCTCCCTGCAAGATGGGCCATGCCCTGGTCCTGTTGCCTCCCCCGGGCCTTCCTCTCAGGTATCACAGGAGAAAGGAATGAAAAAGATACCCTATACTATTGGCAGAAATCATCTTGAAATCTAATTGTAAAAAATGGAATACCTTCATTCCTTTGCACATTTGTGTTTTCCAGTTTTCTATTAGTAGGTTATGTAATTAGTCTTCCCCTCACTTTTGAAGGTTATGTGTTCCTGAGAAATGCTTCATAAATGTAAATACAAAGTAGAAGAAAATGTGGTTACCATAATTTGTTTCACTTGTAAAAGTTTTTATATGTTCCCAAAACCCCTCATAAAGGCTTATTTGTAACTTAAATTTGTGTATCTCGGGGATGACCATGCTAATCATTTCTACAGTGTATGACAGGTTATAACTCTTACACAGGTAACTAAGAATAAGCTCTGTTGCTAATAAAGATATTTGATCCTTGCAGCAGTCCTGTGACAGTCTCAGCCTGAGTGACCACTTGTTAAGAGCAGTACTAAACTTGCTCCGGAGGGAGGTTTCAGAACATGGGCGCCATCTGCAGCAGTACTTCAACCTCTTCGTCATGTATGCCAACCTTGGTATGTGCCCAGAATTCCCCTTCCCCAATTTGTCAGCACCTGCCTTCCTCTGGTACTCTCATCCTCCTTGGTCTGTGTTCCAGGTGTGGCAGAGAAGACCCAGTTGTTAAAGCTGAATGTGCCTGCTACCTTCATGCTGGTGGCTCTAGATGAGGGCCCAGGACCCCCAATCAAGTACCAGTATGCTGAGCTGGGCAAGTTGTACACTGTGGTGTCACAGCTGGTACGCTGTTGCGATGTATCATCGCGCATGCAATCTTCAATCAATGGTGAGCCTCTAACTACTGACAGCACTGGTATTGTGGCAGCTTTTATACAGCCATCTCCAGTAAACATGGAAACTTGGCTGTTATCAGAGCTATTATGTTGGCCTTGTAACCATCTATGTACTTAGAATTACTGATAGAACAGCCATAATGTACATGCTGCGAGCTTAGAGATGAGGGCATAAAAATTATTGAAGTACAGTAGTACAGGTGTATATTTTATCTGTTGAAACGTACCTGGGCTTCCTCAGGTAATCCACCTCTTGCGAACCTGTATGGCGACCCGAGCCTGTCACAGCCCATCATGCCTGTGCAGCAGTTGGTGGCGGAAATCCTGTTTGTGCGTACCAGCTACGTTAAGAAGATCATCGAAGATTGTAGCAACTCGGAGGAGACGGTCAAACTGCTGCGCTTCTGCTGCTGGGAGAACCCACAGTTTTCGTCCACTGTGCTCAGCGAATTACTGTGGCAGGTGAGCAGTTTCTCCTGCTACCATATTACTATCCTGCTCTATTGTTATTTTTCTGCAGTTCACCGTCTCACTGTACTTGGCATTGTCCAGTATTCACCTGCTCCAGTATTGTTGCGGTTTATTGCCACTACTTTGTTGTATGTATACTGCTTTCTGTCCCATCCATTCAACTGTCCATGCATCTGTCCGTCTATCTGTGTATCCATGTGTTCACCTGTCTTCTTGGGAAAGCAGCTTTGAGATTTTTGAGACATGTTCTGATCACTTGTCTGCTTATCCAAGAGAAAGAAAATGTACTCTAACTAACTCATTCTAACTGCTTTTTCCGTGGTAATCGCTTAGGTGGCATACTCCTACACATATGAGCTCAGGCCTTATCTAGACCTGTTGCTGCAGATCCTGCTCATTGAGGACTCTTGGCAGACGCACCGGTCAGTCTGTAATGATCTCTAAACATCCTCGCAATGTCGTGCACTGAAGTGTTATGGTTTGTCTTTTCCATTACTCACAACACTTTCCTTCATATCTTTGATTTCAGGATCCATAACGTTTTAAAGGGTATCCCTGATGACAGAGATGGTTTATTTGACACTATCCAGCGCTCCAAAAACCACTACCAGAAGCGGGCCTACCAGTGCATAAAGTGCATGGTAGCGCTTTTCAGCAACTGTTCAGTGGCCTACCAGATCCTCCAGGTATATAAGAGTACACTTTGTGGTCTTGCTGTGTGTGTGCTGCAGTTGCTCTGCACGGCGTGAACTGACACCCTCGGAAATGCTTGTGTCTGTAGAGCAATGGGGACCTGAAAAGGAAGTGGACCTGGGCGGTGGAGTGGCTGGGAGATGAGCTCGAACGGCGGCCCTACACTGGCAATCCACAGTACACCTATAACAACTGGTCCCCACCAGTTCAGAGCAATGAGACCTCCAACGGCTACTTCCTGGAGCGTTCACACAGTGCCAGGATGACCCTGGCCAAGGCCTGCGAGCTGTGTCCCGAAGAGGTATGTCTCGTGTTGCTCAGTCCCAACCCAGTGGTGTGGGTTTTGAAAAAATTCTCCAATCTGTAATAATGCTGTTTTCAACAATTGGCCTAATGAGAACTTTAGGCATCCATCTCCCCCTCACAGGGATTTCAAGCCTGATTTCTAGTTGTACCTAAAGCCTATTGTCTTATAAATTGTTAACGAGGATTTTTTTTTTTTTTTTACACTTTAATGCTGCGGCATTTTATATCCTTTTTTGCTGACTTGCTTTTGCTACTGCCCTGAGGTTTAACAGTAGCTAAATCCAGGAGATTTCTTTGCATTTAAAAAGTTGCTGCTGAGCCTGAGTATTGGAAAATTTTAGTTCACATGTACTGTTGCTAGAAGCAGAAATGTTTTAAAATTATTGCTAAAATTGTTTAAAATTAATGTGCAATCAGAAACAGAGGTGTACATATATACATATATTTTTTTTTAACTTTTTTACTATTTTAATCGCATGATTTTGAGGAATATGTTGAAGTATTCATTCTGCTATAGGTAGGGCTTTGAGTTTTCGATGTGTTTGTTTTATTTAATGGCAGGTAGCATCACCCCTCAATCAAACAATAAAAGGAATACTTATTGACCTACCTTAACAACTTACCCATGAAGCTTTTGGCAACTGTTTGCATTTTCTTGTTAACTTTGATGTTCTTTAAGTTTTCCTAAATGATTGCTTCTTTGATTTGCTGAACTTTCACAGTTCAGTCCTTATGTGCTCCAACAACCTACTATAACTGATATGAATATTAGACAGCTAATTGCAGAAATGGTTGTTAAATAGCACAAATCTTGAAAATGCTGTTTGATGCCTCTACAGCTGCATCTTTTATTGACTCCTTTTTCACTTGCAATATTAATTGCCATTTCAAAATAGTGTCACTTAATGAAGCACGAGGTGGCGTCTGAAGAAGACGCTGCGCAGACGTCCTCCTCACCGCAGCCACTGTTGCCAGGGGACGTGGCAGGACAGCAGCAGCCCACTGTAAGCCCTGAATCCCAGCAAGCCAGTGTCCCTCCCTACTGTCCCTGCTGCCATTTCTGTATCCTCTGTGTGCAGGGGCACATTGCAGTGTGGCCACTCTTCATCATGGTGTGATCAGTCCAAGCTGTGTTCCTCAGCTCCACACCACTGACTCAGACATCCAAACGACAAAGTAATCGAAAACTCTGAGCCCTGGCTATAGTACAGGATGCGGACCAGCAAGTTAACCAAAGTCATCTGGATGAGCTTTTTTGTATTTTACTTTACAGGTTCTTACTCCATGTTTCAACAGTATACTTTTTTTTTTTTTTTTTTTTTTTTTAA
>UFQX01000335.1:193574-210417 GCA_900497675.1 Arapaima gigas | reverse complement strand
TGATTTTTTTTTTTTTTTTTTTTTTTTTTTTTTTTTAAGATTTTCAGGACCTTTCATTTTGTATTTGTATATTGCTAATTGGTTGCAAAATTATAAGTTGTTTTCATAACTTAAAAAGAAAAGGGAAAAGTGTTTTGGCTTTAGGTGTTTGCGCATCTAACGTTTATTTTGAAGCACATATATTAATTGACGTTATTTACTCATTTTAAAAAAAAAAAAAAAAACATGTCTGTCAGCTTACAGATTTGAAGAGTGCTGTTTGGTTGAGTGAACACTGTTTGTAGGGCACTGGCAGTTTTTTTTTTCCAGAAACTGCCAGCTGCTATTAATCCAGTGAGAATACAGAATGCCAGCACACATTTCTGAGGCGGTGCTCCATAAAATGCGTTTTGACTCGTGTATTACCATCGCCATATGCTTAAATAATACGTTTTTGTACATTTAATCTGTTTTGTTGACAACACCTCACATTTATGGAATAAATTCTTATCTGCAAATTGTATGGACACCTGTCAGTGAAACATTTTGTTTTGTAACTAAGTCCTGTTGGAAAATTCTGCATACAAGCTTTCACTGTCAAAATTTATTAGTGATTTTAGAACTAAAAGTGTGAAATTTCTGCGTCCACTTGCTGAAGTGTCCTGTTTTATTTCACATTAACTTTTGTCCTTGTGCAGTTGGTGTGGGTGCAATTAGGTGAATTTTTTTTTTTTTTTTTAATAGTAATAAGTAGGTTAAAACTATTTGAAATAATTTTGACACTGAACTTTAGAAGGTTCTGGCTGTGGTTCAGTGTCCTGTGGCAGCTGTAAAAGTCACAAGAGATTGAATTTGTTGTTGTTTTACAGGAACCCGATGACCAGGATGCTCCTGAGGAGCATGATGCCTCCCCTCCAGAGGAGAGCACGCTTTACCCCCGCCCCACGGGGACCCCGTATCAGCAGGTACAGAGTTACCATGCTTGTCCAAGTTGCTTTCCAGTGTCCTTTTTCTCTTATTGCCCTTGCCCTAAGTACCAACAGTCCAGACAGGGTTTTGCCCTATATTATGGTGTTCTTGGCCCATGGAGTGACCAGGGGTTGGAGGCTTTGGCATGTTTCTATTGCCCATTTTTCATACAACAAGCCCAACGTTGCAATGAAACAACAAAAGCCAGCTAATGCAGTGGAGCAGAGAACAGAGTAAAATTACAATACCTCTATTCAACCGTTAAGTCATCAGCATTGCAAAAGGGCAGCCTGGACTGTGGGAACACAGGATTTGTTTTATTTTTAAAAAGCAGCACTTACAGAGCAGAACAAGACACCTGCCCCAAAGTGCTCAAACACAGCAAACATAGAGGGTAAGCATTCCCCCTAGAACTCCCCACTGTTAGACAACTATTTATACACATGCAGCAGCAGTGCTTTATGGGACAGCCCCCCCCCCACTATAATTCTTATAGAATCATTTACCCAAATGTTTATCATCTTCATGAAATCCTCCCCATTTGTCACTGTCAGAAGATGATGCTTGTGACTTGAAGGTAGCAGGAAGACAGCAAATTGCATTATATCTGAATTGTCTTATTGTGGAATTTTACTGGACCACATAAAACCAAGCTAAAGAGCACTAGACATATCAGTGAAGCCTCTTACCCGTAAAACTTCCTTCTTCTTTCTAAAGCCTGGTTTTTATATTGCTCACAATAGATGAGCTGCACCTCTGGATTCTTATCCCACTAGTGGTTGACATCTGCACAGGAATATAATCATGTTGTGTGTGGGTGTGGGGCTTCAGCTTGCCACATATGGGCTTCACGTTCAATCTGTGTTGCGCACAGTATGCATGTTTTTGTGCTGTAGCCCACAATATTATGAATTTGTCCCAAACCATTTGACTTATTTTGAAATGTTCATTATGTTTGTTTAGATTTTTTAAACATTAAAAATATGTTAAATTATGTGTTATGATTAAGTTCTGTAGAAAATTCTGTTGATTCTGGGAAAATGTACTGATATAAATAGTACAGTTACTTTAAATGGACCAGTTAAGTGAGGGAACTGATATGGAACTGGGTTCAAGACCCCTTTCCACAAGTAGTGACGCTGTGCAAGTGCAGTGCAAGAGATCTTAGTGAAATCCTGGTCCCATTTGGATTGCAGAAAAAGATCAATTACCAGAAATGCTTTGCTGAGTGTTTGTGTGTATGTGCTCTCTGCAGCAGAATAACCACCCGCAGGGCCAGCCATACACGGGCCCTGTCGCTCAGCACATGAACAACCCACCACGGCCAGCCCAGCGAGTGCAGGAGGCCTGGGAGGGCTCAGAGGACCCAGCGCTGGCCCCCGCCAAGGAGTAGGAGCTCATCACTTGCTCCCCCTCTCTATGTCTCTGTCTCTCTTGCTCACTCGCGTCTGCCCTCTCCATTGAGACGCTCAACCCAAACACAAGATCAGGCCTTACAGTTCATTTGTGCCTCCAGGACTCGCCCCGTTACGTTCAGAATTCAGTTTTTTTCTAGGGGTATTGAACCTGGAGTGGACTGTCAATTCATTGTCTGCCCTGCAGAATTTTGCTGTCTGAAAAAAACAATTGGGCTGCAGTGACAAGTGTGTAGTGTAGTAAGAGAGGGAGCTCGCGCAGAAACTGCAGGTGTACATTGTGTGTTGGTGTGAGTGACAGCAAGGCCACGGGCTGCTGTAGGGAGACCTCGCCCATCCACGGCAGCAACGCGGCTGCATCACCTGCGCTCAGCGGGAGGTTTGGTTTTCCTTGGAGGCCATTTGAGTCTTTTCTGTTTTTTAGAAGGACAAACATCGTTCATGTCAACCACTTGAACCCTGCCAGGGTCGCCTCCACCAGCGGGAGCTCTTATTACTTAGGGCTGTAGGTTTTACAGCTGGGTTTACTCGTATGATACATGGTTGATGTAGAAAGTGGTGATGTAAACATTGTTCTAGAACTTTCATCGCCTTTCTTTTCATGCAGGAATTAATTCAGTCCATTTTGAAGCTCTAGTCAATACCGCTTGTAACATTTTAGCATGGCTTCATACAAGATTAAGTGTAGTCAAAGGGAAAGTCTACACTTACCACACAGCAGCTGCAGGCCCTGATTTACAGCTACTCTGAAAAGCCTTTTTTTATTTATTTTTTATGATTATTTCCTCTTACACTTTGACAATGGTATCTGGAACCAATATAAGAGTAAGTGGCTTTTCAATTGCACATTTATTCCACTGTAACATTTGGCATTGAACTCTTTGGTGGGACAATTAACATGTAGGTTTCAGTAATAGGAATTTTAAACGGATAAATATATATGCAACAATATGCTACTCCAGGACAACTGGGGCACAATAGACAGTACTTGGTGTGCTTGTTTCCGTTTCTTTGGTAGAGCATTATCCTAGATTTCACTCATGAAGTCCTTCAAGGGTTTGGAACACAGAAGAGAAGAGGTGTGTGGAGTGAGAGTTCCTCTTACCCCTCTAGGCACTTCATATTCTCAGCATTGTTTTAAGACTTTACATCCTTGGGGGACAATAAATGCTAAGCAGGGTTGTATCATAAAATAACTGCTGGTTAGACACCTTACAACTGTTAGAGATCTTGCTAAGTGAAGCATTATTCTGTAAGACATAAAGGAAAACCATCAGTAAATACTGTATTTAATTGGTAACTTGAATGTGTGTGTGCGCACGCACGTGCGTGTTTTTTATTTTTGTCTAAAATACCAAATAACCCCACAAATGAGGTCAGCCAACCATCTATTTAAATATTTTTTGTTTTGTTTTTTTTAGAAATTATTTTGCTGAAATTCACAGAAGGAGTTGAGTTATTTTTAAGAAGCGTGATGACTGTACAGAGTTCTGTGCCATTTTGGCCATGGTGTGACATTGGAATTCTGCAAGTACAGTCGCCATGTGAACTTTCACTTTGTGAGGTTTTTTGTGCACAGAGATATAACAAAGAACGCATTTTGCCCCTTAGCAAGAATAAATAAAATGCAATCTTGATATTGTAACTGTCTCATTTTATTTATGGTTTGTTGTAAATATGTTGTACACGAAAAAGCAAACCAAGAGTGGAAAACAGTGGATTATGGAAGGCGGCAGGGTATGGATCCACATGTAGCTGGGACCTGCCAAAACAGACAAATGCGGATCTGCAGGGTGCGGGGGCCAGAGCCACAGCCGGAGCTGGACCAGGGCATCCTGGGAACTGAGGGCGAGCTTGGTGGCCCAGGCACAGAGTTGCCCCCTACAGACCCATACTGTACTGCAGGCTCTTCTCCATCCTCATTTTTCCTTTGAGGGACAAAATGGTTTGTTGTTTTAGCCTGTAAAGTCTTACCATTTTTTTTTTTATTTGGTTTTTGTTGTGTTTTTGTAAGTATTAATTGGATCATACTGACTTTTTGCCTTTGTTTGAATTATTCAGAAGCTTTTTTGTGAATCGTGCATGGATAATAAAATCCCTTGAACTGCCTTAGAGCACTGTACAAACCCAATACACTGTAAAGTTATACTTTAAAAATAAATAATAGTATTTGAATTATCCCATGTGCTGCTCCACTATTTACCTCCCCAACACTGAGTGGCAGAGTCTGAAAAGTCCAGCAGGTTCATGGTCTTCAGGATGAAGTCCAGAACAAGGGCCCATATCTGCAGACCCCTTGAGGAGGTAACAGACCAGCACAAGATACCAGCACATGAAATGTCTTACAAGGAAAGAACTGCTCCTTTTTGGCCTCAGCGCTCTCGTCGTCCTCGTCTACAGAGCTGTGACTAAGTATTTTCCTCTTTCTTAATTTCCCCTATTATTGTATATTTGTCCCACTGAGTAGTTTTAGATCTTCAGACAAACTAATATTAGACGAAGGGAAGCTGAGTCAACAAAAGTTTTTAAATTACTTAACTTAGTTAAGGACCAAAGTTTTTTTTGAGAAAATATCTGAAATTCAAGTCTAAATTCATGGCCTTGGATGCAGGTCTGCAATTTAACTTAATGTTTTTACCAGTCACAAACCCTTTCAACACTTGTGTTTTAGAGAAAAACAGATCAATTAAGATGTTAATGTATTGTTCTTTAATGTGCTTTAGGATAATACTGGTTCTGAAGATAATGCAGGACAAAGATCGAGTCTCATTTCTTCATCTTCTATACAACAGGAGTGTACAAATCTGTAAAAATCATGATGAAAGGTTGCCACTTTTTACTGAAGCCCTCAATCACAAACAAGGCTGATCTAACATCCTACCATACAAACAATGCTACTATTTTTCTCAAACAAGAGCATATATTATGCTGAAAAATAGAATGTGGAAAGAAAAAAAATCAGCATCCAAAACAAATGGAATGTATCAAATCTACTTAAGTACCTAAACATCATGGGATAACCAGTAAAGAATTTAACTGAAAATCAAAGTATCTCAAGTACAACTTCTGTCTTTCATTCTAATGAACAGTTCTCGTACTGTTCATTCTCTGACCACCTCTTCTTTACGCAACTCTCAGGTGTCTCCTGCCCTTTTTACCTGTGTAAAACACTGGAATGAATACTTCACCAACCTTCTGGTTTCACATCGGTCTGGCTTTTGCTGCAGCTTTGTCTTCCATCCTCATTCTTTTTGATTCAACATCAACCTTGGACACCATTTCTCTTTTCAACAAGTGCTTCTCATGAATTGTGGCATCACCACCATGATGCTGGACTGTCTTACCTTTTTGACCACTCCTTTTCTGCCTCAGGGAGAAATGTGCTGTCTTCCTTGAGTCTTCTCTCCAGGTGTACCTCACAGACTAGTACTGGGACCATCTTTTTTCCCCTGTATATTTGCTCCTTGGGTTTCTGGAAAGCCTTTCATGAACTCTATCAAACGACTTAAATGCTTTGCTTGTTCTATTTTGCGGGAACTCTCAGCATTCAATCTGGATATCATTTGATCCGAACATCTTGGATTGTCGCACCATCACTTGAAACAACCTAAATCCTTCAATTTTAAGTACTGACAACCTTTTAATCCGTCTTTGTGAACCTGTAGAATGTTCCATTATTCTTACATCCTTAAGCTTGAAAGTGGTGCAGCCATTTTTTTTTTTTTTTTTGCTTTTGAAAGGTATTTACCCTTCGTGTGATGATTGCACCACACAGGACAGTCTTTCTAGTTGTGCTTTCTGGAAGGTTTCTGGCTTGATCTGTTATCAATTTGTTTCCATGGACTTCCAAGTTATTTTAAAAACCACTGTTCAATGTGAAACAAGTCTTTGTACTGTAGGAGAAAACCAAGGCACCTGGCATAAAACACCCCAGAGAACATTCAAACTCAGCAGACTGATGCAGGTGGAAACACTGCGCAGGAGCTTTGTGTCAAAGTAGCATTCCTTGTTACATCATGCCTGTGCTCCTGTCTCTGCACTCTCTCCACTAGAGACAGGACCCAGTGTTATGCAACAGGTCCTACATTGCCTGCTTCCTCACCACCTCTAGTCTCAAATCTCCTTGCTGTCCTCAGGACTTCATATCCAGCGCTACTCATCCTCTTCATTGCAAACTACAGAAAAAATTCAACTTCCATTTCCTTCTGGACTCATCTTCAGAGATCAGGTGTGAACATTTCCTGTTCATATAGTAAAAGCACTGCTTTATCTGTGCTGAGGCTTCTGTAAACTGAGGACAAGATTTTCCCTATTGACAAGTGAATAATTTAGTCGTGTGATGCTGTGTATAGTGATCCTGTGATCCGATTACCTAACAGTGACTGTCCTGTTTTGGGAAAGTTACTGTGGAGATTATATGGTGCTGTGTACATCTTAACATCCATTCGAGTTCACAATGCCTGATTTGAAGGTAAAAATGAAACGACCACGGATTTCCCTTCTCAGGGGAGCCAAGAGATAACAGGAGCTCTAAACAACTTGTTCCACAGAATTTCCACCCAGTCCACCATTACAGCTGATTCACTGGAAATGTCCTTCCAGGACTGAGCTCCATTGTCCCACCTAACACCCCTCCTCAAATGACCAGCAGAGTCAAGCAGCTTGGCTTTCTGGAACATTTTATTATGAGGAACGCATTAGTTCTCCTTGTCCTGAACAGTCTTGGTTCCACGCAGTCTGCCTGTGCGACGGGCAGCGATGAGACCGACCTTACGTCCAGCAGGTGCGTCCCTCCTGATGGTCGAGGGCTTGCCGATGTGCTGATGGTTACCACCACCGAAGGGATGCTCGACAGGCTGGGCAGGGGAGACAGGAGGTGAGTGCTCAGGGAGCAGATGGCATGAAGCTGTGGATACCATTGCTACTGGCTCGCTGATATAAGTAAATATCAATCACTTCCACACCTGTGTGGACCTGTCCGTAAGAATTCCAACACAGGATGGGTGCACTATGGTAAAGCTGCTGTAGATCATGCAGGAACTACAGGTCAAATGGAGTGCAGTCACAGCGAGTCCACTGGCAATACTTACATTCATGGCCACACCACGGACCCGTGGCCAGCAGTTCCTCTTGGCCTTGTACTTGTGATAGGCTCGACCTGCCTTCAGGATGGGCTTGTCGATACGACCACCACCGGCAACCACACCTGTCAAACAGTCCCACGTAAGTCACACAATCTGGCAACTTTTATGCGCCTCTTGAAGCAAATTCAGCAAGTAAAGACAATGTGTGTCCCAATGAACATGAACACAGAAGAACCATGATTGAACATTACTGCAGACCTAATTTACAAAAGACAAGTTTTTGGACAAAATAAGAATCCAGGGAGGCCCAGAGTGGTGCATACGTACTCACCCACGACAGCTCTGTTGGCAGAGGAGATCACTTTCTTGGCCCCAGAGGGAAGCTTCACTCTGGACTTCTTGGTCTCGGGGTTGTGGGAGATGACTGTGGCGTAGTTACCTGAGGCTCGTGCCAACTTGCCCCTGTCACCTGGCTTCTCCTCCAGGCAGCAAATGATTGTACCCTCAGGCATGTTGCCCACAGGCAGCACGTTGCCGATGTTCAGCTGAGCTGTGAAAATGGAAAGGAGTTCTTAAGAGACCACCAAACATGATGGAATCCAAACAATCCATCTGGCCAACACAGCAAAACTTCTAACTTCCACAACACCTCAGAACATAGTCAGTTCAACATCACCAAGGAGTTGCTGTAAGTGTACAAGTGTAAGTGCAAGAAAATTACTAGCATCTTTTCCATGACGTTTGGCAGATGCTCACACTTTAAGAAAATATTTCTGGAAACACATTAACACACAGACTAAACAGGTGTGAGCACAAACCAGAACCTCCCTACATGGAGTTTGAGGACATGCCTTAGAAACTAGGAACTCAGCAACTCCTTTACCTTTTTTACCGCAGTAGATGAACTGCCCAGTATGGATGCCCTCAGCAGCAATGAAGAGCTCTGTCCTCTTCTTGAACCTGTATGGGTCACGAAAGACCACCTTCGCCAGGGGGGCTCCACGGCCAGGGTCATGAACGATGTCCTGGAGAAGGTCGGTTCGAAGCGTCAATATCAAACAGTATCAAAAGACATCCAAAGGAGCTGCAGGTTTGTTGCTCACCTTCACGATCCCCTTGATGTAGCCATGGCGCTCAGCAAAGTCCACATGCCGGAGTTTAGCGGCGCCTTTCCGGTGCTTGACGTGGGCCCTGAAGACGGAGCCCGCACCTTTTCTCTGTCCCCTGATCACGCGTCCCATTGTCACCTAGAGCGGGAACAAGTCCAGCTTAACGTGGGATAGTCCAACACGACAACACAAACTGGTTTAACTCATATCTCAACTTCATACACGTTTGAGCCCCTATATCTGCCACTATAATGTATGAAGTGCATAACTTCTACACACCAACTTGGTTAAGTGTTGTTCGCCTACCGGTCAGTAGCCACGCACATTTCTACTTGAAATCCGCAACAGTGTAGTATTACACAAATAGGTCTGTCAAAACGTGAGCAAACAAGCTAAACAAACTAGTTCTGTTTGGGAGATTATCGGTTTAGTCCCAGTTTTCTCTTAAAGGCGACACGCGGGACACGACAGAGAAACAGCGTTTCCAAACAGCTACAGCCGACAAACAAGCTTTTAACTACAAGACAGACCTTCCTGTTGTATGAAAGAAACAGGCGTGCATTCCTTAACACGTAACTTATATCTACCGGGGCTCCATTTAAATGGATGGCATTATTAAGACACAGATTAAAAACAGATCGAACGCGAAGAACAAGTCCTCCATTACCTACCTAAACCCGGCTTGACGGAAAGAGGCCGTAAGAAGGCGGAAGCAGCCTACTTCTTCCGGGGTAAAAGGCCCGAAGGTTCATGGGAAATGACGTCAGGCTGATTGTTTTTATGTTCATCCAATGTACAGTCCGTTGGAAGTCGGTATACAAGATATTCGCATATTTATGTTACTTAACTAGTAACGTAAAATCTAGAAAAACCAATTTATACATTTATCTGTGAATATTAGATCTTGAATCGATCCTCCTGGAAGATCATATAGTTTTCAGTTTTGGTAATTTTTTACTGTTTTCAAACTCTAAACTCCTTTCGTCCCCGTTTTGCGGCATCTCAAGGGCAGGTTTTCCCCACTACAAGCCTGCATGCACTTTCCTCCATAAATAACAGCAATATGCAGTTAGATGCGCCCTTTCGCAGCTTTACATTGATATTTATAATGGTGACAATAAATGCAGCGCTAATTTCCAGTCTGCTGGCCGTTGTACTCCGCATTCACCACCAGGTGGCAGAAATTTTCTAGAGTTCTTTTGTACGCTGTTAGTCCAAGATACGAACATTTTCAGTTTGTTAAAATTTCTTCTGAAATTTTCTCTGCTGCGGGGCAAAAGTGACTTGTGTTCCTGCGCCCGTTACTTGGCAGAGAAATGCGCTCTGGAGAGACGGGAGTGTGAGATCGCATTTGTTCAACTGGAGGGTTGACACCTCCTGCCTGATGTAATCGGGGATCAGTTTATCTGGTAAGTCAGTCAACCAACGGAACAGAAGTTATAATGTATATTTATTTTCAGTCATTTTCTATAATTCTACATCTGTGATGCTGTTTTTTGAAGCTTTCATGTTTTTCATCAGACCTGCGGTAAAATTTTCCGAGGTGTAGTTGTTCCAACAGGAACAAGGCCCCGGATTGCACAGGCTCCACTGAGGTGGTACAGGTGCCCAGCGAGTGTCCATACGTGAAGCCCTAGATGGCCCCGGCTTGTAGTATTCAGCATTGGCTGCCGGCTACCAGCGACACGACCAAGTTGACACACCTCACAGCCTGTCACTAACCTGCTCGCTGTCGTGTGTGCATAGCTGGCTCAGATCACACCAAGCTGGACAGGGCTTCTGATGTCAAAGCAGAACTAGTTGCGTTTTGTTTACTGGTGACTGTAACTGGGTGTATTCTGTTCCTTTTTCCCCATGACCTTTTCGTCGCTCCTGAAAGGGGTGGGTGAAAAGAGTAATCACTCGTGACGCACCTTGGATTGTTACTTCAAGGCCTGTGACATAAGATTACCTGTGACATAGCTGTGGCAACATTTCCAGTCAGACTGTCAGATGTGATATATTATCCAACAGTTAACCTAGTTAAGAGTATTTTTAAAATCATTACATCCAACAACAAAGCAAAACATCTCTATCAAAACAATAGGTGTTTGAAGCCTGAAAAACAAAAATAGTTACTTTAATAACACTGGTTTCTTCTTTTGTGCTTTTTAACTGCACATTTCTGACTCCTTTATTGTATCTGTTTTTCTGATCACAATAAGTACAAAGACTTGTTTGTCAGACTTATCCTAGTTCTCACCTGCTGAGCTATATGGAGCAATGTCAGTGACCACAGGAAGCAACGAAATGTGGGTTTCTGCCGCTGTGGCTTTGCAGTGTGAGAAATTATCATGTGGTTTTTTCTCATGAATACCAAATAAGGGTAACTCTCAAAATATGAGTCCTTGACTCCCGAGTGAAATTATTTAAAACCCTTTACCAAGAAATGACCACATGTGAATCTGTTTTTCCACATTTGAATAGCAAGAGCTGAGCGTGGGGAAATTTTGAAAGTTCTACCCCTAAAGTCTCCAAATTAGATTTCCAGGAACACATTAAGCGTGTGAGGAGCAGTATACCTGCACCCGTCATCAGCATCATTTACTGTGGAACGTGTTCAGTAAGTGAATTCTTGTAAAACAAGCTCTTAGTTATTCCTTCATTTGAATGGGAAATATAAATACCTTCCTGAGCAGCATTTTCCCACCAGCTATGTAAAATTCCTGCTTTCTTCAACACACCATGAAAATCTAGTTCAAACTGAAGCTCAGAATATCAGAACTGCTTTGTACATGTTTAAATCCAGTAAATCCAGACTTAAGCCCCTCATGGTCAAAATTGCTTCTGTATAACATATATAACACACTTGGCTCTTTCTCCTTTCCTTGATCACGATTTATCTTGCTTTTCTTTTTACTTTTTTATTTTGTTGCTGAATTCTGGGCAGCATAGGAACTGATCATCATCCCCACCACTGACCCCCTCCACCGCATCATCACCACCACCACCACTGTCCACCCACTGCATCACCACCAACACCACTGACTACTCATTGCATTGTTACCACTGACTTTTGCCCTCATCTTCTTATCTGTTTATTTATCTAATTATCTGCCTCCATTCTTCTATACTGTTTTTTGTTGTCATGTGGTCTGTTTAGTGTTGCTGTGCATAGTGCTTCAGAGGAAACTGTATTTTGTTCTCTTGTACAAGCACAAGCACACTCTGTACAAGCACATAATGATAAAGTGAACTTTGAACCTTTACACTATTTCTTTGGAGTTGCACCCTTCATATCATTCATTTTCACTCTAAAGAACTTTGAGAGCCAACATTTAAATGCAGCACATAAAAGAAAAATTATACTTATTTTCACAACACTACCTAATGGCAGTTTTTCAGAAAGTAATTACTGTAATCTCTGGTGCCATTGAGGACCCCTCTCTGCTGAGCAATTGGTAAGCAGTGTTTACAGTAGATGAAGAGTGAATGAAATGTGAAGAAACCTCCAAGAGGATTAATCAATCCCCAATTACCTCTCAGTAGAAGGGAGTTACTGTTCAGCATAGTTGTTTAACAGCATTTCTCCTCATTAATGCATAGAGTGCAGAATGCAGGAGTCCCCAGGGTACCTGGGAGTTCAGAACAAACTGCTGTGGAGACATAGCTGACTGGAGAGGCTACTGGAAACAAGGGAGACTTAGCAGTGTTCCGGTTAGATTTCACAAACACCCATATAACTCACTAATACACGAGCTGCTGTGGACCACATTCCTGCAGTGATATATCTCCAGCAAGACCAGAGTCATCATTCTGGATCTACAGTGATTTCAGTGTCAGGAGGAATATGATACGAGTGGAATAGCCTTCACATTTGCTGTGGCCAAGAACACGCTGTGAATTTGGCAGAGGTTGAGTGTAGAGGTTCAAGCACTAATTCTGGTGTCAAGCAGCCTCTCGTCAGAGCCTTTATGGACAACTTGTGGAAGACTACATAGTCTACAGACTACAGAATCCATAGCAGGTGGATTTTGAAGGGGCTGGAGAAGCTCATCATTTGGACAGTGATGAGGTTGAAGCCACCAAGGTCCATTTTTCTGCAAAAGGGAAAGTCTGCAGATAAACAAAGCAAGAACACCAATTCCATCTGTCTTGGAGAAGCCAGTAAAGGAGAGTAAGTAAGGACTTCTGGGTGAGTTGAAAGCATGGGTATATCAGTAAATCATCCTGTTGTGAGTCCCTCCCAACTTCTGAGTCACAGTTGAAGTCATGGTATTTGAGAGAAAGATAAGCTGCTACCTGCGCAGGTGGCTTGGTTTAGCTGGCAGCTTAAGCTGCATTGCCTTGTATGGTCAGAGTAACAAGCTGAAGTTACCTTTTAGATGTCCAGAGGAGGAGTTTAGCGTAACACCCCCAGGAGTGGTGCTGCAGTTCAGGGATTCAAATGATCGTACAATTGGTGGAGCAGGTATGAAGGTAAGGACAGGAGAAAGTGGAGTCCTAGCTTCAGCGCAATGTGGTGGTGAACATAGCGGCAGCTGGAAGGGCTGGTCCTGGCAGTGTTCCACCATAGTGATATGACAAACTCCACGTCAAGGAGAAAAGTGAGCTGACACAGGAGGAGTTGTGGGCAGCAATGCTTTACTAGGATGGTAGGGGTTTAGCAGCAGGGAGTGTGGACCAGGTGAGAACAAGTGTTCCAGTGTAAGGTCTTGCTGGCAGAGCTCTTAAGAATACAGCCTCAGTGTTTTAAGTTCATGAACCAAACAGTTTATGAGGTGCAACCATGTCCTCAGCATGCTGCCCAAGAGTGCTAACTGAGAGCCACTGTTGCTGGCACTGTGACCAGGTCCTTAAAGCAGTGGCAGTGTCGATTAGTGTGTGGAGCACAGAGCAGGACAAAGCGCTTGAAAACGAAAGTGAAAGAAGTCAGGGCTCCTGGTGACGGCATAAGACTGAAATTTGACAGTTCACTCGAAGTCAGCTTAGATTTCTTGTCACCATCATAGAAACATCATCCTGCTCTTGGAAGCTTGTAGACAAAACTTGGGTCTTACAGTTCTATAGTAAGCATGCATGGTGGAAGAAAATGAAGCAGCAGAAGCTGGAGGAAAGGAGAGGGCTGTCAAATGCACTCAGCATACTTCTTTATTTATTGTAGCTATTGCTGAGACCTACAGAAACTGACCAGCAAACAGAGACCGGTGTCCATTGTTATGGGCTTTTAATGGTTGGGGGTAGATGACCAGATTCTGAGATGTTTGTCTGTAATGAAAAGGAGCCTTACTTATAGGAGGCAAGTCTGTACAATATTATGAAACATTATTAGCTTAAATATAAGTTATAGGTAATTAGCTCCATTCAATATTATTATTAAATATAATTTAGAAAGAATGAAAAATATAATTTTTGGCTTTTTATTCATATACTTATTTTTTTCACCCAATATCTGTTTTGTTCAAATTTAGATTTTCCACAAGCCTAATTCTTTTTTAACTCTCACCTTAATAAATATTTCAAATTGAGCAGAATGTACAAGTACATTAAATACATAATGGACATTTAAAATTAACTAAAGAATAAAGAAAATAGAAGTGAGCTGTTCAGAGTAGGACTTCCACAGATATGAAAGTAGTGCTGCACTGTTTTTGATGAAGAATTTCGTCCGTCGAAGTATCGCGGTATTTGGTGCTTCTCCTCACACGACTCTTTCGGCCAATAAAATCTCGCGGTCGGGTCCTCGAGCCCATTCCGCGGCTGACTAGTGGACGGTGTGTGTATGTGTGTGTGTGTGTGTGAATAGTGCTCGACAAGATAACCACCGCCACGGAACCGGCGAAATATACATATTTAAAATAAAAGGAAGGAAAGAAGGGAACTTCTCCATCTATATAATTTTAAAAAACCAGTCTAGCGTTGATATTATCGCCTACTGTAAGCCGCAAGGGAAGACGAAAAAAGAAAAATAAGCAGCGAGCGAAAATACGAAGACGCTTAGCTCCCAGGCTAACAAAGAAGGTTTCTCTCTGGAACGGAGTCCGCATCATCCTTTAGTTATGAGTCATGTGGCCGTCGAAAATGTACACGGTCTTGATCAGCAGGTAAGTCTCCTCGGCCCGGAGGCGCCCCTCTCTTAAGTACCAAGAGGAAAGGAGAGAAAGGTGGCGGTTTCAGCGCACTGCCGTCGAAGGCTCGGTGGTGCGCTGTTAAAATGGTGGCCGCTCGTGCAGTCGGAGGCAGCGGCGATGAAGGCGGAGCTCGGAGCCCCGCTGCGGAGAGCGGTCGGCCACAACACCGCTCTCTTTAACTTGTCCCCGGGGCTCTGAAGCTACGGACACCGTGTTATCCACACGGTTCCGATGGGAATCGCTCGGGGGAAATGAATCCGTGTTTTGTGTAAAATGGTTGCCGCTGTCAGCCGTCATCGCTACAGTCGAGCTCATAAACATACATTTTGGACAGCTAAAGCTAAAAATCAGGGAGCATTTAAAAAGTTTAAGTTATTAGTGCAGAGCGACTGCTTCTTTAATTTAAGTCGATCGGTGATTATGATCTGTGTTTCGACTTGAAGTCGAAATGTGACCGATTAAGAATAAACGGGCGTTTTTATCCGCTGTTTTTGTTGTAAGGGGAGATGCGGCCCGGGGCTCCGTCACAATAATACAGCCCCCGCCCGCCAAGTTCGGGCTGTCGTGCCGGTGTCTGCGTCATTTCACCCTCAGCTCTGCCGATCACTTTAGCTCGCTCTTTCTCAGTAGCTGACGGAGGTTTTTTTCCCCCAAAAAGTTCGAGTCAAACTTCAATTTTCATAATCGCAGAAAACCGCTTGAAATGACCGACTGTTTCCTACGTTCTTATTTCACCCCTTACCAGCACCTTGTTTGTGTCAGTTTCCCTGTTATGGGGAATGTTCCTCTCACTGCTTCATTTTTATTTGTACTTATTCAGATCGTAAATCGTCACCTTTATCTGAAGCGGCCATGTCTCATAAAAGGCCTTTTATTAGGTGTCGCATAACAGCGGCTGAAATAATTTGCCCTGTTAATTTGTGAATTTCCTAAAAACGACGGGACAGTCGTCTACTAGTTATTAGCTGCTAGTTAGCGGGCTGAATTGGTTTCCAGGGCGATTGTCGCGCAACGGCTGTTAAGCTTTAGTCTCTTGTGTCTTTGGCAACTTTATTAAGTAGGTCAGATGGAACCAATCAACGGATTCCTCTGGGGACACGTGACCCACGCAGGCCACGCCCTTTCTTAGTTTGACGCATTAAATGCGGGAAGGTCCGTCCTCTTGTTTACTGCTGTGGGAAGTGTCACGATGGAAAGATGAAAATACTAACGTTTTTGTTAGTATTTGCAGATCAATCTAGGCTTCAAGAATCATTAATTTTTTTGCGTGTGATTAATTTCGTTGATCTTGGCTGTGGCTAATTTACATTGTTCTGTTCGTTCGAGCTTTAAGGTGGTTTAATGGGGAGCCTTTTAACTTTATAATGCGAAGTTTAGCTGACTGTTTGTGCAAGGGTTGCAGTAGTGTCATAATACTACAGAGTAAGCATTAGTTCTTACTTTGCATGAATAACTTTTTTTAAATACTTTTTTGCAGCTTGCTGTCCTAGACTTAAACCCTGCAGGAGATGGACAGGGTGGAGGTGGTTCAGGAAGTAAGTGTTCACTAAAGTTCAACTGAACCAGATTCCAGTAATAAGCATTTACAATTATTGTAAGCTGTATAGATGTTATGACGTGAATCCTCTTTGTGTTCCCCTTTTATCTTTATGTAACCGAAGTAATCAGAAATGTTTAGGATGCACTCAAAGTTAATTACTATGTCCTCTTGTATCATTTCCTTAAGACAGTGTTTTTGTTGATGCAAATTTTTAAAAAAATTTGTTGGTGTTGTAACAACTTTTTATGGCCAAATCAACTTCAGTCTTCACGTTAGGTGACTTAGAGCTATAAATAAGTTTTTGCTACTGGTCTGAATGTTGAGTAATGTTACAAATATAATTTTTGAAAACTTCTTTTTACAGGACGCTACATTCCACCTCATTTACGAAACAAAGAGGCTTCCAAAAATGGTAAAGGCACTTTTTCTTGATTTAGTAAACTTATGAAGAACATTCAGGTTAGCGTAGTTTTAAATTAAATTTTCAGGGTTAGGAAGTTGCGTAAAAGTTAGTATTTATGTATAGCATTGAAATCTATATTCTCAAATGTTATTTCATTCATTAGCAATGAAAATGCACCTGCCTGCAGTTCCTCTTAAGATTTCAAATATACCCCCCCCCCCCCCCCCCCCCCCC